>JAJGQD010000006.1:1175000-1215000 GCA_020882685.1 Aphelinus atriplicis | reverse complement strand
TCCAAATGCCCTTTTCTTTTGCACACGTTGCAGATCTTGAATCTGTGCCGACAAATATTCGCACGATGATTTTTTTTCCCACAGTAGTAGCAGGTTATTTCAGTTAACGAGCCACTGGCTTGTTTTTTTTCATCCGCACCTTGTCCGGAATGCGGGCCTCGCTGGAAATTTCCATTACCTTTTGACTGTTTACCTTTGAACTGTGAGTGTGGGTCGGCTCGATTTGAAGAGTACATGGCGAAGATTTCCTCGTTTGCCTGACTATTTGTTTTCTTCATTGTGCCCAGAGAATTTCTCGTTGCCGTCTCAGATGCTATAGCTTGTGTTAGGGCTTTATCGAAAGTCAGACCTTCCGTTTTGAACAATTCAATCTGAGTACCTTGATCACGGATTCCGATCACGAACTGATCTCTGAGTGCTACTTTTACATCCGTGAAATTACAATTTAGTGACAGTTTTTTTAGTCGGGTTGCAAAATCTGTGACTGATTCATTCGTCATCTGTCTGGCTTGATTAAAAATACATCTCTCCATAAGCTCTGATGGCTTAGGGTTCAAATTTTCAGTCATTAACTTCGTCAACTCATCGAACGTTTTTTCCTTCGGTTTTTCCGGCACGCAAAGATTTTTTATTCTCAAGTAGGCTTCTTCATCGATCCGCGTTAGTAACGCTGCTACTTTCGCCTTATCATCCGTAATTTTCTTTGCTTCAAAATAAATATCCAAACGTTCAACAAAAGTCTCCCAGTCACTCGTTTTCAAACAAAATTCCAATCTTATTCCTTCCGACATATCGTCCGACTCCAAATCGAACGATTCGGTCACGCTACTCAATGACTCGCTATCCGACTGCTCGGGACTTTCGGATTTGTTTATACTTTCGGTTTTTCTTGTTCTGACCTTATAATTTCAGCTAGCTGCTTACGTAGCTCGTCGAGTGTACTCTGTTCGTCTACTTCAATATTTCGACTCCACAGTTGTTCGATTACTTCTGCTTTTTTGAGATAGTACACCCACAATACTGTTAATTGTCCATCACTTACGTTGCCCGTTTTTTTCGCGTCTACTTCCCTTGAGTCTCTTTTATGCATCGGCGTTACTGCGTGTCAGTAGTCCTTACACTACACACAGCCTTTTACGAACCGATTTTCGTTACTTTAACACTCGAGCCCATTTCACTCACTACACTCACTTATCAATTCGTTCAAACCTGTATGCGTAATTATTTGCCACTTCTTTCCGATTACACTATCACTATACTCTTCGACTCGCCTCGTCGCCAATTGTTGTGTCCTTAATACTCTTTAATGCGTGGGTGAAGGGTAAAGTGAAGTAAGTTTGCGGTACGTACAAACAACGTGTTTATTATATACTAAAATACAGTGTGCGCTAGGCACGTGTGGCTTGTAAGCTGGTCAGTTAGAGAGTGAGCGCGTCTGCGCGTCTGCGCGTCGGCCGAGCACCGAAAACGTGCTTTACAATTAGGGTACATTTCCAATACACTACACAAAGAATATTACGATAGAAGGGTTAACGAAAAAACGCTCCGAATCGGGGACTACGTATGGATAACTAAGGGCCTTAAGCCTTTAAAGCTGGCCAATATTAACGACGGACCAGTTTTAGTTCTAGGTATACTGGAAAAAAGAAACGTCATAATCAAGCTCAACGACAAGAAAACGTCAATTGTGCAGGCAAACAGCCCTGTCAAAAATATCCGTACGGAAATCCGTATGGAAATCCGTACGGAAACCTTTACGGAGATCAGTCCAAAAACGCAGTACGGATATCCGTACGGATTTCCGCACGGATTTTGTTACGAAATTTTACAGATATCTTCAGGGATTTTCATATGGTATACCGTACGAATTGCTGTAGAAGCATTTTTCCCCTAGGATGAAAAATAAAAATCCATATAGATTTCCGTAAAGGTTTCCGTACGGATTTCCATACGGATATTTTTGACAGGGAGATACGCATATCACACGTTGAGTCAAACTAAATCATTGACGCATGAAACTGCCTGCATATACTCACCTTTGTGTCCACTTATTTAGCAAGCTTATGTATACTTAAAGCTTATACGCTTCTTTTTCCATCCAAACCTAATATAATACTTGATGTTGCTTGCAGATGAAAATTATTTCACACCTAACAATTCAAACGCACCATTAAAAAGTGTGGTATGGTTTTACATACATCTGACGTGAGATTGAGTGAAGTAGAATTCATCAAAGAAGTATTGCACGAAGAATGTAAAATGATGCCTGAAACGATGAAACTCGAACTTACAGAATCAGAGATACGCTGATAGACGGGCTGAAAGTAAATGAAACGCGTGCGCAACCGGTAATATACGTGGGCAAAGCTAACCAAGAGGGCACATGCGAATCGGGCGCGTAGTACGCTGATCCGTACGGAACTTCCGAAGAGGTGCTAGTACAGGGATATGTAATTATTATCTTAATGCAAGGATATGCAAACGTAACAATCGATACGAATGAAGTAATGTCACCCTCGGGTACACGATATTCTCTTAGTAAAGATAATTGTATTGATATCGAAAAGGATATGCGTTTGAGAGCCGCTACCAAATAAATTTTGTGGAGATAGATTGTACTCTGAACTGTACCACGTGAATGTTAGTAAAATTGTTAAGGGTGGAGAATGAAAAAAACCATTGTATATGCTGGAATCAGGAGATGTTACTTTTGCTTACACGGTCGTGGAAACCATGTCTGCATGCTCATGCACTTTTATACGCATCGAGCATCCTAAATTATTCTTTATCGAAGGTCTGGAAGGATTCTATTTTGAAGCTTGCGCAACACCGAACGTTCAAAATTTGGACATTTTTCCTTATGTAAATTCAAAATTTATCGATGTAGAAAAACATGCCAAGAGTCAGATAAAAAGATTATATCACGATGTTATTCTACAAAAATGCGAATTAGAAAGAAGAGTCATTGCTAATGCACTAAGTATAGCCGTCACAGCACCGGATATGTTTGCGTATCAAATCACTAAGAAACATGGATATATGGCCGAGGTAGCAGGGGAAGTAGTGCACGTAATGAAATGTGTACAAGTGGATGTAACGAGGCTGGAGGTGAATACCTGTTATCAAGAGCTACCCGTCACAAAAGACGGGCAAAAATACTTTTTACCACCGCGCACGCATATTCTAAAAAAGTTCGGGACGGAGACAGCTTGCATCCCGTTAATTAGACTAATGTTCCAATTAAAAGAAAACTGGTTTACGATTTTATTACACGTGGTAATGAAAGGGCCCATCAGTTTTGCGCCCTGAGGCGAAAAGCACGTGGGATTATACCGATCCCGTCGAATTAGCAAGAAGCAAAATTTATACGTCGGACGAGCTCGATTCAATGAGACAGTTCTTAATGAGACAGATCTTGAAAAGACCGTCAATGATGAATATCCTTGCCATGGGTACGTCTGGCAGTAATTTTTCGGGGCACGGCCTTTCATTGAGTCAAATGTTTGATGAGGAGGGACTAACTAAACTAGCGAAAAATACTGTGAGAAAAATGTGGGGAAATTTTTAACATTACGGTCTGCGAGTGCAGGGATATTGGGAATATTCTTAATAATCAAGTTAATTGAAGTATTCGTTGACTCTTTAATTCAAGGATTCGCTTTGTACTCGCTTCGCGGATGGTCGATCAACATTATAAGGTGTTTGTGGTCCTCGGTAACGCAACTATTGTTACATTTGGGAAAGGACAGAAAGCCGCATCTACAAAAAACAGGAGGAAAAGGAAGGAACGCAAGGTTGCACCACTAAATACATCCGGGCCGACGTACACCACGCCCACAAACCACCCGCTTCACTCGGCGTCCGCTGAGATCAACGCAAGCGCTGAAAGAGACGAAACCCCTTGTGGTACCAATAGGACGGTATTGTACCCGGACATCGAACTGCAAACATATACGCGAAGATTTGAAACCCTGGTCCGACTCGGACCGTCCGAGCAGGCAAGCAAAATAATCCGAAACTGACCGAGATCGAATTAAACCCACTACCGACCAAAAACCAATAAGAAGAACCGGAACGAAAAAATTAGGTAGTTTACCCTTCGTTTTCTCTCTCTCTCAAAATGGGTCAGATGGCTAAAGTAGAAAAACTCATGTTAATGGAACAGATCCTCAGACTAATGAACAAAATCGAAACAATAGCTCAACAACATAGGAAAACAGATATTTTACGGGGAACGAAGACAAACTTTACTTAATAATTACAATGAGCTATGTGAAATTGTCCAAATTGAGTTCTGAAACGTCTACGCGTCTGGCTACAAAAGAGAAAGGGAGGTAATCGAGATATTTTTATACGGGTTGAATAGTGATGTGAAGCGATATATACTCGTTGACTTTATAAACCAAGAACTTGAAAAAACCCTGCCCTTATCGGCAAACGAACTGAACCCAGAAAGCCTCAATAAAATATCCGAATTGCAAATTTTCCCTGCAATAATAACATTCACATTATTATTACAGTCCAGTTTATTAATAGCAATACCTACCGATCGTATCGAATGAAACCAATTTCGGCGTCTCAGAAGATGGGACAATACATGGATGATGCAGTATGTACCAAGCCACAAAATGAGTTAATAGCCATTGATCCATTTTCGAACGATCATTTTTTCCTCACCGATAAAGAATTTCAAGATTGTAAACTGCGATCAAGCAGGATATGCCGCAGAGCCAAGCCGGCCATCACTTCCACTGACTGCGAAAGCGGGCTGGTGCACAAAGGGACGAACTAGCTACGAAACGCCTGCACTTTAGCCATAACAGAAAAGTATACTTCCACGCCTTTCGAACATCAGACCCTTCGGTTTGGGTATTTTCAACAAAGAAGAGTATCAACGGATCGGAGGTATGTGAAGATCGTAAGAGAAAAATTACACTTTCAAACTCAGGTATCATTAACCCATTAACCCATTAACGTCCAAAATGTTAAAATTTCTTGCACGTTTTCAAAGTGATTTTTTCCTATGTAATTGGCGTTAAAAAAATTCTTAAACCACATATTCTGATGTAAAATTTCATGCTCTTTCAGAATCCGTTGCCGGAATTATGATAAAACTCACAGGAAAAGAGATATGCTCGATTGAAACATAAAAAACACCTAAATTTTCGAAAAAAAAAATTTTCAGGATTTTTTTTTGAAGTGTTACGGTGCAGATATCACCTTGCGACCGTGATCAAAGGTGATCATGGGAGTTTAAGTTTAACAGGGAATTTTTTTGTTGACCTTGAACCATCTCTTCTTTACAAAATGGCGGAAAAAACGAATTTTTTTTTTTCAATCTTCATCAATTTTTTTCTCAAAATCTATGGACTTTAGAAAAAAATTTATAGGAACAAAAATGCCTTAGAATCGCTCGAGGAATATTGTCAAATTTTTTCAGAATTTTTTGAGACATTTTTGAAAATCCCATTTCCCAAGTTTCCCGGAAAATCAAAAATTGTCTAAAAAAATTGTGAAAAAATTTGAGAATGTTCCTCGAGTGATTCTGAGACATTTTTGTTCTTATCAATTTTTCTCTAAAGTCCATAGATTTCGAGAAAAAAATTGATAAAGTTGAAAAAATAAAAATTCGTTTTGGCCGATGTTTTGAAAACCTATTGGTAAAAAAACGTTCTGTCTACGAAAACTCGGAAAAGATTTTACAATAATGCTCGAATGATTCTAACTTATTTTCATTCTTTTTTCAAAGACTTATAGATTCCGACAAAAATTTCATCCTTTATTTCCATTTCATTTCGGCAGATAAGCGTAATTTTTGGTCTCATGCATTCATGAATATTCGTCCTTCTTTGTTCTCTTCTTTCGTGTTTTTGTACATACGGATGAGTGATAAATAAACGAAATCATTAATTTCATACATTATGTCGTGGAAACGTATAAGATCTTCTGAATATGAATCAGATTCTTCAGATAGTGATTCAGAACGCAACGTAATGATTCCGGGTCCTGACTATTCAGGTTCCGATGATTCTGGTTCCGATTTTGATTCAGATTGCGAACATGAAATACCCAATATCACTTACAATAAAGCTCGTGCAAATTATTCTGAAAAACAAGATAAACTTGAAAAAGGTCATGAATTCACTTGGATTGAGGGTGAAAAGTTACACCCTGATTCTTGTGAAGATAAAGTATTATTGTCCGAATCGCAAGAAAAGAAAATACGTAGGAGCGAACCTTTTCAATTGTTTGAAACCTTTTTTTCTATTGAAATGAAAAAATATATTATTGATGCGTGTAAAGACAATGGTTATGATCTGAAATTGAAAGACCTTGATACTTTTATTGGAAGTTATTTTTTCTACATTCAATCCCAGAAAATCACAGAGAGATTACTGCTCATCTGATCCGTATTTATCTAATGAAGTAGTTTCTTCTGCAATGTCTCGCCAACAATTTGAAATCACAAAATCTAAATTGAAGTTTTCAAAAAACAAAGACAAAGATCCTAATGATAGAGGATGGCGCGTTCGTTCTCTACTGAAACTTTTTCAAAATAACATCATGAAATTCGGAATATGGAGAACTGCTCTATCCGTTGATGAGATGATGGCCAAATCCTATGCAAAAACTGTTTTGAAACAATTTATTCGAGGAAAACCGATAAGATTTGGTTTGAAATTTTGGGGCTTGTGTACTTCGGACGGCTATCTACTGAATTTGGATCTTTATTGCGGCAAGAATTCTCAAATTGGAGATAAGTTATCTAAATGTGCTTTAGGTTCACGAGTAGTATTATATTTATTACAACCATTTTTTCAAATAATAAGTTATAACAAAATTTCTCAATTTCATCTGTACTTTGACAACTTCTTCACGAACATGGATTTGGTATTACATTTGAAGAAATTGCGTTTGAAATGCACTGGTACTATCAGAGATAATCGAGTCAAAGAAAAAAATGTGCTCGATAAGAAAGCTCCAAGAGGGACATATGTGGTGAAGCAGGACGTAAACAGTGGCATAAATTTCATTACTATCATGGATTCGAAGCCCGTCTCAATAGCTTCAACTGCAGCAGGTGTCAATCCTCTATCTATTTCAGAAAGATACAGCGCAGAGGCTAAATCTAAAATTGAAGTATTTTTTCCGCAAGCTTTTCACCTATATAACAAATTCATGGGAGGTGTTGACCTGCATGAAGGACATTGCAATGACATACTCCCAAGTATACGATCAAAAAAATGGACATGGGTAGTTTTTATGAGACTTGTACAGGCGTCTATTACTAATTCTCTTGTAATTTTCAATGCTGCTAACGATGGAAAGAAAAAAGTTGGAATAAAAGAGTTCACTATTTCGATTGCCAAATACTACTTACAAAAAAGTAGTCGCAAAAGTAAAGCACATGAACGATCTAATAGTGACAAATTGAGGATTTGTTCGAATGGAAACTGTCCAATAAGAACAAAAATTTTCTGCAAAATATGTAATTTAAATATTTGCAATAAATGTTGGCTAAAAAAGCACAGCTAAAAATATGAATAAGTGAGAGGCAAGGGGACTCACGAAAAACAAGCACCCCGAGACGTGAGAGGCAAGGGGACTCACGGAAAACAAGCACCCCAAAGGAGACAGAATTTTACCACGTCCACGCCGTAGTCTCTGGGTAACGCTGAGAGTAAAAAAATGTTCCTAAAATTTGCACAGAAATCGTTTTTTACCAATAGGTTTTTAGAACATAGCGACCGAAACGAGTTTTTATTTTTTTAACTTTATCAATTTTTTTCTCGAAATCTATGGACTTTAGAAAAAAATTCATAAGAACAAAAATGTCTTAGAATCACTCGAGAAACATCCTAAAATTTTTTCAGAATTTTTGGAGACATTTTTGAAAATTCCATTTCCCAAGTTTCCCGGACAATCAAAAATTGTCTCAAAAAATTCTGAAAAAATTTAAGAATGTTCCTCGAGCGATTCTAAGGCATTTTTGTTTCTATGAATTTTTTTCTGAAGTCCATAGATTTTGAGAAAAAAGTTCACGAAGATTGAAAAAAAAAAAATTCGTTTTTCCGCCATTCTGTAAAGAAGCGATGGTTCAAGGTCAACAAAAAAATTCCCTGTTAAACTTCAACTCCCATGATCACCTTTGATCACGGTTGCAAGGTGATATCTTCACCGTAACACTTCGAAAAAAAATCCTAAAAATTTTTTTATTCAAAAATTTAGGTGTTTTTTATGTTTCAATCGAGCATATCTCTTTTCCTGTGAGTTTTATCATAATTCCGGCAACGGATTCTGAAAGAGCATGAAATTTTACATCAGAATATGTGGTTTAAGAATTTTTTTAACGCCAATCACATAGGAAAAAATCACTTTGAAAACGTGCAAGAAATTTTAACATTTTGGACGTTAATGGGTTAATATACCCCAAAATTACCAGCTAATAATAAATCAAAAGATACTGAGAGGCAAAGTGAGACCGTTGTTCCAAGATGAAAATTATTATATACCAGCAAGTAATTTGGAATTGAACGGTGTTCTATTGGAACAAATGAAAAATAACGCAACTACGCACATTGTCCATACGGGTATCGAGTTTGTTGAGGTTCTGACAATTATATCCATAATGGTAATTATAAATATGGTTGTATGTATCCTCGTAATTATGATATGTGTATTGTTTAAAACCAGTTCTCCACCAACAAAACAACGAATGAAGATTATACGTGCCTACGGTACTAGTCGATCCTAACCTCACCTTTAACTTTCGCGGCCCAGCGAGCTCAAGAACGGAAATTGACGATGTGAATAGGATACCCCCCGTAAAAATTACGATAGCATAAATAGAACCGACGAAGGGAAATGACACCGAAACCACTGCGTTAGTTTATTGTATCTGACACTTTTTTCAAAAAATCATCAACTTTTCCGCGGCACGGAAAAAAACCTCATTCTTTAAATTTTATCAAATTTTACAACAATGTTGCTTGCGGTGATAGGTACCATCGAAAAAATTGACCGTTTCATATCAAACAAGCCAATGTACACCTTAGTATTTTCAGAGTGCTGTTCCGATTTTTTTTACGATACAGTCTTTGGGGGCTAATTCTACTGTACTAAACCGCTTTATGGGATGCAGAGAGAAAGAATTCGATTGAAATGGGTGAAATTTAATCGTTCGAAACAAAAATGTACTTCAAAATCTCAACTGGTCTATCTAAGCGCTGGAACAATCAATGAGAATATTTCGAAATATTTTTCGGTGGCGTCGCCGTACACGTGCGTGTATCTAACACATTCTTACGCACCGATGCGGGTGACCAATATACATCATAGTTTGCTCGTTCAGTTCATTTCTTGACGGTGGAGATGCTTACCGGCAAATATTTCGATACATCCTAATTAGTGGGATGCTTGCATAAGAGATAAATCATTTAATCGCACAAGATAGCAACCTGGAATAAAAAGGCGTTTTATTCATCATCTCATGTTCGTTTATTTTCAAACAAAAAATGCACTTTTTATCGGTTAGACTTTGCAACGCGCTCTAGTTCATCCTTCTTCTTGATGGCGTATGAATTTGAGGAACCTTTAGCGGCATTGATTAATTCATCAGCCAAACATTCAGCGATCGTTTTGATATTACGAAATGCAGCTTCTCTTGCTCCAGTGCAAAGAAGCCAAATAGCTTGATTCACGCGACGGAGAGGAGATACATCAACTGCTTGTCTTCGAACAGTACCAGCGCGGCCAATTCTAGTCGAATCTTCTCTTGGTCCAGAATTAATGATCGCTGTCACCAGAACCTGAAACATTCGAGGAGCATTCAATAATTGAAAATGAGCATGGAAATATATTTTTTTGTGTCTAATCATGAAATAATACGAGTTAATCAGCGTATGATCAAAATGGATACGATATTTAGAAGTAACATAGTGGTTAGAGACAATTCACCATGGCGACATTCCTCCTTAACCCATTAGCGCCCAAACGGCCGCTCGACGGCCGCTTTTTTGAGCGACAGATTTTATCTAGTTATAATGGTTCAAAAAATTTGGGGAGAACATTTTCTTGTGCAAAATTTTGTCAGCTTTCCGATCCCGTTATTTTTATCTTGATTCAATAAACGCTCTTACTGTTATAAACAATTGATTGCAAAAAAACACAAAATTTCGAGTCAAAATTTTTTTTGTGTCAACCGTAGAACATGGAAACCGGTTGCAACGAACCCCGGGAGGTGAATTTCGAGCGTCCATGGACCTTAAACTGAAAATTGGCATAGTTGTAATTGTTCAAAACATTTTTGGAAGACCCAAAATGACGGCCGATATTCCGATATTCCGATTTGGTCCTATAAATTTTTCAATTTGTCAGCTAAGGAACGCACAGAAATTTCTAAAAAATAATTTCGTTATTTTCTTTCTCAAAAACTATAGATCAAATCAAAAAATTCTCAAGAACAGAAAAGTTTTGAAATTAGTCAAAGAACATTCTCAAATTTTTTCAGAAGTTTTGAAGCAATTTGCGTTTTTTTGAAAATTTGAAAAATCAAAATTTTGAAAAATATTATCGAAAAATTCCGAAAAAATTCAAGTGTTCTTCAAGTTTATTTTAAAACTTTTTTGTTCCTAAAAATTTTTTGATTTGATCTATAGTTTCGGAGAATAAGAATAACCAAGTTGGAAGCTACAATTTTGTCTATCGACCACCATTTTGGCTCATCCAAAAACAGATTGAACAATTACAACTATGCCAACTTTGAGTTTAAAAGGTCTATGGACGCTCGAAATTCACTCCCCGGGGTTCGTTGCAACCGGTTTCCATGTTCTACGGTTGACACAAAAAATTATAAGTACAAAATGTCTTAAAATTACTCAAGGAACATTCTCAAATTTTTTCAGAAGTTTTTAAGCAATTTGCATTTTTTTGAGAATTTGAAAAATCAAAATTTTGAAAAATTTCATCAAAAAATTCCGAAAAAATTCAAGAGTGTTCTTCAGGTGATTCTAAGACTTTTTTATTCTTGAGAATTTTTTGATTTGACCCATAGTTTTTGAGAAAAACAATTCCAAGTTGAAAGCTACAATTTTTTCGGTCGGCCGCCATTTTGGGTCTTCCAAAAATAAATTTGAACAATTAAAACTATGCCAACTTTTAGTTTATGGTCTATGGACGCTCGAAATTCACTTTCCGGGGTTCGTTGCGACCGGTTTCTATGTTTTACGGTTGACACAAAACAATATTTTGAATCGAAATTTTGTGTTCTTTTGCAATCCATTGCTTATAACAATGAAGGCGTTCATTTAATCGAGATAAAAGTAACGGAATCGGAAAGCTGACAAAATTTTGCACAAGAAAATGTTCTTCCCAAATTTTTTGAACCATTATAACCATATGAAATCTATCGCTCAAAAAAACGGCCGTCGAGCGGCCGTTTGGGCGCTAATGGGTTAGCATAGGCCAGAATAGCCGATGTTAAGAATGGTCACTTCAATTGAAAATTAATAACCTCTCACGTTCTCTAACTGATGAATATCCACTTGGCCCTTGGAATTCGGAACAGTATTAATGACGTGATTTTCTTATAGATATACCCATCGATAATGACAGTACAATACATATGAAGTACAATGAATGAGTACCCAAAACCGTTTTTTAGAAAGGGTGTGAATGATATGGATGTACTCATTTCTATATTTCTGATATACAAAAAAATATTAATATTTTGGCAATATTAGAGCGTGAGAATCAGCGGCTGTGGATATAGTCTAATATTGATCCAAATGAACATTGAATAAAGTTTGGTTAAGATCGGTGTTCTGCATCACGAGTTGTCTCAAGGTTAGCAAAGTGTCCGAGGGGTCATCCGAACCTGATAATCATACGACAGTGCAAAATTATCACCAAACACGCTTTCCCTCATAAGCCAAGTCATAAAAACAGGCAGTCATCAAAATTAATTATTTCGAATATTTACGTCTGATTCATATATTTTCTAAAATGTTGAAAATGCCAATTGGATAAATTTTCAAGAGCATCGTTGGTTGATTAGTGTTCTACTAATTATAAAATTTCGGAAATTGGTTGATTCCGAGTTTCATATAGTTTCGAGTATTAGACGGTCTAGTAAAATGATCACGATCAGGTGACTTTAACCCTTTCGTGCACATAGAAGTTACAGCTATGGGGTAGATAAGCTGTTACTACTTCCAAGAGTCCTGACCCACGCTGATCCGAATCCGAGGTCAGATTTTCCAAATTCAAGATGGCAGATCCAATATGGCGGACGACATATCGCAAAAATCAATGTTTTTCAAAACGAATAATACCCTGCTAAAAATACCTGATTCAAACAGATTCAAATCGATTGAATCTCAATCCATCTCAGTCTCTTTTTATTCGGTCAATATGTCTAATTCACCTGGCGGATTAAACAAGAATCCGATTGAATCGAAATGAATCCAATCGACGGGAATGAAATTTTTCAGTATTAAATTCAATCTCATTCTTTTGAATTCTATTTCAAATAGTGTATGTGCATTGGCAATCGTTACGAATTTGAAAAATCCACATCAATTTGAAATCTGATTGAATCGATGTTAATCCGTCATCATATAGCTAAATGCCAATTACTTTGAATAGAAAAATTCAGCATTCAGTTCAATCGATTGGAACCCGTTTGAATCCTTATTTGTATTACTGAGCATCAATCGGCTGGAATACAGAAATGTCGCATTCACTTCCAATACACTTCAATGGGTTTCAATAAGTCTACATATTGCTAAGAGTTAATCCACTTGATAACGAAAACTTGCATTGACTTTGAATCGTCTTAGATTAATTTTAATCCACCAACATACTACTGACCGTGAATGAACTTGAATACAAAAGACTGCATTTACTTTGAATTGACTTGAATCACTTTCAATCCGCCTACATACTGCTGAGTGTTATAATCGACTTTAATACTGAAAGCTGACATTATCTTTGAATCGATTTCAATCGATTACAATCCACCTAAAACTGCTTAGCGCTAATATGCTTGAATAGGAAATACTTGCATTGACTTTGAATCGACTTGAATTTACTTCAATCAGCCTACATACTGCCAAGTGTAAATCAACTTGTATACAAGAAATTGGTATTCACTTTGAATCGTCTTCAATTCACTTCAATCCGCCTACATACTGCTGACCGTCAATCGACTTCAATACAAAAATTTGGCATTTACATTATTTTATTTCAAATTGTACAATTATGATCCTCACTCATCACTCATCAGATGTGCATTGGAGTACAAGAATTCTTGTAGCCATTCTAATTGATGTTTAATATGAAATTATTTATCTGACTTTATCCAGTGCTCTATTTATTCAAGACTACTTTACTTTGTAAACATAGCATCTACTGATCCGTGGGCATGTACGATAACCCTTTTCCTCCTGAATAACACAAATTTTTTTCAAACTTTCGGCCTCATATCCCTTAATGAAAAAAGCATGTAAAAATGTAGGAAACATTATTTCTCATAGAATTTGACCTCCTCTATCGAATGTTGTTAAAGAAATTTTTGTAAATTGTAAACCGAAAAAGTTAAAGGCCGTTTTCCTGGAAAATTAACAAATTTTTCACATTTTTTTTTTAAAGAAGGTTTATTTTGAAATGGAAAAAAATTTCATACAACATTTCCACCACTGTGAACAGTGTTATAGATGTCCGACCTTTAAGGGGTTACATATGCCTTAAAATTAAAGAAAATTAATTTTTTTTTCATGTTTTGTTATTATTTGGACCTCCTCTTTAGAATGCCGAAACCCGTTTTCAAAAATTCGGCTCCTTTAAAAAGTTATGCCATATTAACTCCAAGTCGTGTTTTGAGGCAAATACCGCCAAAAATGATGATTTTCAATAACAACGCTGATTTATCTTTTTCTCTGCAGAAAAATATTTTGTATCAAATTTATAATGCTTAATTATCAAAAAAAATCGATATTCGACTATGAAAAAAATTTTTTTACCTTTTGCCAATCATGATTCAAATTATCACAAACCATGAGCCTAGAACATTTATTTAATATAATTTACAATAAATGACTCGAGTGCCAATGTTTTGTGTTTCCTATGGCAAGATCTTAACTATTTTCGGTCAAAACGATATGTGCCGCCATCTTTATTGTAAGAATGACAATATTTTATGTGAACAGACCTTCAAAATTCATATGTGAAACTGAACCATGAGTGTGGAATAGCCCTTACTCTCAAGTTTGTTTTGATTATCAACTACCGGCTATTTTTGGGTCAACCTCCCATTTTTCAAAATGAAAATAAAAACATAGAAGAGAATAGTTTATGTTGCTGAGTCATAAGTAGTAAGTATCTGTTTGGATTCATAATCATTTGAATAAATATTGAAGACAAAAATTTATTCATTGATTTCATTTTTTTGTTTTAAAAGCTATGTCAGCACAGAAGAAAAAAAATAAAGTTCCCCAGTAGCAAGTTTCAATGATGGTGCTAATGTTGTTCTAGATGTAATGAATGCATTAGGTATCATCCCTGGTACGAGTGCTAGTCTCTATTCTGCCAAGAAGAATGAAACTAGGATTCGTGTAATGGATAGTCGAGTGAAGGTATCAACTCTTCAAGCTCGCACGCTGAGAAGAAGACTCAGGCATGGAGTGTCTGATCACTCCTATCAAGCAGGGGCATACTAAGAAGCAATTCCAGTGATGAAGTTATTGGATATGATAAGTGACAGTGATTTGTTCATGAGATTAAACTTTAAAATGTGTTTTTCTCAATAGTGTGATTTTGACATATGAGATAGTTCTTTCCGTAAGATCCAAAGAGCTGAGGTTGACGTATACAACTTTTGTAAAGTGGATTGTGTTTGTGACATCAATACTCATATCCGGAACCTCAGTCGCTAGGATCTAATCAAGTTTGACCCCATGAGCGGGTAACCAAACCAGTAAAATAGCTGTTTTATTGATTTTTCATCATTGTGTCCGATAAGCCTACATACTTGGGTGGTCAGAATTGATCGAATCTTGGTGATTGAGGTTCCGGATATGAGTATTGATGTCAGAAACATAATCTATTTTGCAAAAGTGGTCTACGTGGATTTCAGCTTTCTGGATCTTACGGCGTAATATTAGGATTTATTCAAATATATAGCTATATAAAATATTCCAATGCACTTCTGGGATATATTTTTTGTGGAAAAGTTTTGAATTAGTGTATAGATTCTTAAAAAAAAAATTTGTTCCCAAAAAAACTTTAAAATAGTTATTTTTCTCTCTTGTCCAATAATTATTAATTTTAAGGCATATGTAATCCCTTAAAATCCCGTTGATTTTATTTCTAAAGTCAAAATGGCAGACACAAAATAGTGTCCAAAATGGAAAGTTTTTCCCATTTTGGATGCCGAATTTTTTTTTCAAATTTTTTCCTCAAAAACTATCAAGTCTGGTGAAAAAGTTTTTGGGATGAAAATGTCTTAAAATGAGTCAAAAAATATGTCAAAATATATATTCATCGAAGAATTATACTAACGTACTATATTCGATCCAAATCCATTGTTCGATTTTTGATCGAGTTTTTCAAGCATTGGCTGCACGGTCTTTATAAGGATTCGTTGAGCCCAAAAAAGGAAGAATCAGAAGATCCCGATAAACATTACGGTTTATTTTTGAATTACGTTGGGAAAAAAAATTCGTACCTGAAAACCTATAAGAATCTACGTAAGTATTATATATCTCGTATGAGATGAATAAACGCTAATTGCATTAGCACTCATACAAAAAGGATTTCGATAATTTAGAATTCATTAATTATTTGCAGCAAGATGTACAAAATTGAAGGAAAATTCAAAGACCGTTGAAAACGGTCATGATGATATCATTGATAATCATCGAGATGATCAGAATTCCTTACTAATTGATGTTCCTGCAACAGGTGAGAAATATTTTTTCAAGATTTTTTGTGATAACTCGAGCTTTTTGATTCCATTCAATAATTTCAGGACATGATAATATGCTGGACGATGAAAACATAATTGAGAAAATAAACGTCGACGAAAACATGTACAGACGTTTCCTCAATCATTTCAGAGAGCGAATATGAGCAAATAGAGGAATTTGATCTCTTGGAACCAGACAATCCATGAAAAGGAGGCAATTCCTAAGTAATTTCATTATAATCATTACAAGTATTTTATATGCATATATGTGTGTATATATGAATTTATTATTATAATCATTATTATTATAAGATACACTAGTATTTGATACGATAATAGAAAATATATTTCAAATAATCTTTCAATCAACTTTTTTTCTATTCATTTTGTATTTGAATAGAGCGAAAAATTCCTGTGCATGAATTAATATTGGGTTTGATCAATTGCGATTGATTTGCTGAAGAGTTTGAGATTGATTGGGATCAATTGACTGCACAATGAGAAAGATGCTGGCTGACACCAACAAGGTAATAAGTAAATGAATGACTATGTATGAAAATAATTGAAAATGATTTATCTGGATAGGAAATAAACAGTAAGTGATTCGATGTATCCAATAAGTTATTACGAAAGTCTATAGTTTAGCGTGCAAAATTGTATGTATCGGAAACAATTGATTTGAATGGCAGTTCCATTGAAATCTCTGACGTAAATAGAGATTGATATCGATAACGTAATGCAGAGTAATTTGACGAACATTGTAACCGATAAAAAAAGATTTACCTGGATAGAAATTTATTCTTGATTTTGATAGAAATCCGACTGAAATTGATTGAAGTCTATGACAAATATGAAGATTGTGACCTATAGGGTAATTAATGAGTTGCTCAATGAACATTAGAATCGATCAAAAATAATTCATCTGGATAGAAAATTATTAAATCCGATTGAAATCTATGACGAAAATGAAGATTGAAATCGATAGGTTAATGATCAAATAAAATCTATTGGAAGTTCGATTGATATCGATTCAAATCTATGAATAGAATGAAGATTGAAATCCCTTGAGTAGAGACTGGAAACCGACATTCAAGCCGATTGAAAATTATTCATATGGAATATAATAATCAAAATCTATTGTATTGGATTGAAAATGATTGATTTGGATAAATAATCTCTTGGAATCGCGATTCTGAATCGTCATTCACACATTTAAAAAGTATTGAAACATATAATTTTATCCATATTTATTGGAAAGTATTGGATGAATGTGAATTATTCACAGTCGAATAATTTGTCGGGGAAATTCCATGAATCGATTTGAATGTATTTTCATGAAACTTTTTCTATATATTTTAATTCGATCACCAGTCTATCCGCTTTTGTAACCCTGAATTGATATAATTGGGATTCAGAATCGCGATTTAGATCGATTAAATTTTCCCAATCTTTTTTAATCCGTCATTTTTCGCAGGGTACTACCGTAATCACAGTCAGAAACCAAATAGAAACTATTCTTGGTGTTTTTCCGATTTTATGCATAGTTTCGTCATGATTAATTCATAAACCTTACATATACTCGATAGAGGCCCGGTCGTCTATTTTGTCCGTAACCTACCTGTAAGTAGTAAGTTCATAATATCTTTAACATCTTGAAGACATAAACTATAGATTGGAAATTTATTATTCAATACTCAAATCAAATCTATATAATTCGTTCATTATTCATTTCTATCGGAGTGAATTAAATAGTATAATTGATATTTTGAATCCTTGAATTTATACTTCATTTTCATCTAAGAAGAATTATTCTACAGACGGTTTCCAGAAATATGTCTAGAAGAGATCGAAAGAGAAAAGACCATCTTTCAATTACTCCGGAAAATTCTGATTCGAGTTCTGATGAATCTGTTGACGATTCTGAAGAATTCGATTCAAAATTCGAGGACTCAACAAATGTAAATGATAAACATTCAGAGTGGACTATAAATACAAAAAATATTAATGTAGATTGTGACTTTTTCAATTCAGCACCAACTCCCAATATAGTTTCATTTCCAAATAAAAAAGTTCCAAACGAAAAAGTGCGTCATTTTTATATAAAGAAGCCTTGAACTTTTTCATGATAGGATACTAGATTGATCATTAACGCGGTTTTTCTCGAAAATTACACTTATATACACTTATACGAAAAATTATCAAGAATAAAAAGTTCTTGAAATCACTCAAAGAATACGCTGGATTTTTTGAATTTTGCAAAAATTGACAAGTGCAAAATTAAAAAAAACGCTCAAAAAAATCTGAAAAAATTCCAGCGTATTCTTTGAGTGATTTTAAAAACTTTCCATCTTTGGCAATTGTTCGAAAAGTGCGTCATCTTTGTAAAAACAGCCCTTGAAGTTTTTTGCAAAAATTTTGCAGTTAAGGTGCCATTTTGGATGCAAAGGGGAGAAAAATCGATATTTAAATAATGGATCCTTATTAAGGACCTCTAACTAAGAGAGTGCATATCCTTTGGGTCACCAATCTGGACCAAACTTGAAACGTATGTTCTCTGGAGCTATAGTGACCAGACGCAAAAAGTTTTGGACCCTAACGCTCTTTCAGTCCAAAGATATTCACATTATAAGGTTGCTTAACTTTATACTTATAATGATATTTTCACATACCAGTGGACATATGAGAACCGGGTCACCAATCTTGACCAAACTTTTTTTGATATTAGATTGGCTCAAGAATAGGCTGTGCCCACAGTCTCAGGGACCAACACTCCCAAACTCCAAAAATATCAATTATTATAACTTGTTAGGATCCGTACCTCTCGTCCCAAATGACAATATGTCATCTGAGGCGTATTTTCACTCACTTCACATCACTTCAACACTAATCACTGGATACTGCAGCATAATTCATCCTGAAACAGATATAGAAAGAGTAAATACATGTAAATTTATCAATATTTCCTTCCATGTCTTACTCACATGGAGTAAAACATGAAAATAATGCACAGAATTCAAGGGTTTGCGACTTTTCTCTCTGCGCTTGGATACTGAAACAATGATAACATGTATCCAAGCACAAGTAACATATATACATTAGAATTCTATGATAATTGAGTGTCAGAATTGAATTTCATCTTTAAGAATTTCAATTCTGCACACTTATTGTCCTAAATCAGATCATATAAAAATAATAGCAAAACTTCAATACTTACAGTTATTCGCTATTTTCAATCAAATTTCTTGCCTTGTACAGCTTACCTGGAATACATATTAAAAACAAAGAATCAAATTCTTACATAATTTACATATTTAGAAGAGTAGGTTACAAGTGTACTTATCTGAATTTGGTTGCTCCACCAGCACATTGAAAATCCAACAGCTGCACACGATGAACTTGTTAATCTGTTTCTACACTGGAGGAGACTGTTGAGGTTGATACAAAATGAACTCAACTTTCATTTACTCAATCTGTGAGTAAGCGACAGTGTACCACGTTTAACTGATGATGATTGTGTTCACCAAAGACCTCTATGTTAACCACAGTATCTTTATTATCGACTTCAAGGGCCAATCACAGTTATTGTTGTACCCCTTGACTATCAGTGACATAATTATTTCTCACTACTCGTAGATTAGTTATTGATATATAATTTATTAATTGAAGTCCAAAAAATTATTATTTTAATAATGATTCATTATATAATTTTTAATCCATTAAAAATTCATTCAATAATTATCTTTTTTTTTCAATATTAATAATTAATGGTCATTCGATGATAGTTTCATTATTCATTCATCTACTAAAAAAATGCAGAAAATATTTTTATTACTGCTATAGTCATGGTGAATGGTCTTCAACATATGTGATTGGTGTTTGAACTTTGAAGTCGATAATAAAGAAACTGTGGTTACCATGGAGGTTTTTGGTAAACACAATCATCATCAGTTAAACGTGGTACACAGTGTCACTCACTTACAGTTTGATAAATTGTAAGTAAAGTTTTTGTATCAATCTCAACAGTCTTCTACAGTGTAGAAACAGATTAACAAGTTCATCGTGTGCAGCTGTTGGATTTTCAATGTGCTGGTGGAGCAACCAAATTCAGATAAGTACACTTGTAACCTACTCTTCTGAATATATAAATTATGTAAGAATTTGATTCTTTGTTTTTAATATGTATTCCAGGTAAGCTGTACAAGGCAAGAAATTTGATTGGAAATAGCGAATAAATGTAAGTATTGAAGTTTTGCTATTATTTTTATATGGTCTGATTTAGGACAATAAGTGTGCAGAATTGAAGTTCTTATAGATGAAATTCAATTCTGACACTCAATTATCATAGAATTCTAATGTATATGTTACTTGTGCTTGGATACATGTTATCATTGTTTCAGTATCCAAGCGCAGAGAGAAAAGTCGCAAACCCTTGAATTCTGTGCATTATTTTCATGTTTTACTCCATGTGAGTAAGACATGGAAGTAAATATTGATAAATTTACATGTATTTACTCTTTCTATATGTTTCAGGATGAATTATGCTGCAGTATCAAGTGATTAGTGTTGAAGTGATGTGAAGTGAGTGAAAATACGCCTCAGATGACATATTGTCATTTGGGACGAGAGGTACGGATCCTAACAAGTTATAATAATTGATATTTTTGGAGTTTGGGAGTGTTGGTCCCTGAGACTGTGGGCACAACCTATTCTTGAGCCAAACTAATATCAAAAAAAGTTTGGTCAAGATTGGTGACCCGGTTCTCATATGTCCACTGGTAAGTGAAAATATCATTATAAGTATAAAGTTAAGTAACCTTATAATGTTAATATCTTTGGACCGAGGGAGCGTTAGGGTCTAAAACTTTTTGCGTATGGTCACTATAGCTCCAGAGAACATACGTATCAAGTTTGGTCCAGATTGGTGACCCAAAGGATATGCACTCTCCTTGTAAGTATAGACAATTATTCCACAGGTTACTGAGGTTCTAGGTCCATGGCAGACCCAAAATCCCTTGAAAATTTGATTTGAAAAAAAATAGCTGTTTCGAAGAAATCGTGTTTTTTTTTTGTAAAAATACTGTATTTTTGCCCATTTAACAATGTTTTAGAGAAATTTGATTGACACCATCGGAAAGAGCAATCTTTATCTTTCGAAATATGTCCTTAAACAATTTTTCTGTCGCGAATAGGAAAAGTTTTGAGGTACCGAAGAGCGACATGCTTCGAGTGGCATTCTGGGCTGAAACAGGTTAATCATCTCGGAGAACGTGTTATTTTGAATCTGATTGCTAATACTCTAGGATCTGGTTATTCAGTGGCATTTGATAATTTTTTCACTTCCGTCAATTCAGTTGAAGAACTACTTACAAAAGGTGTCTACTCTGTGTGAACAGTCCGTAACAATAGGAGAGGCGTACCAGAAATGATGAAGTCAAACAATAAAATGAATAGAGGAGATTTTATTGATAAATCTAAAGGAGGTATTTCTGCTATAAAATGGATGGACAAAAAACCTGTTACAATGCTTACATCAGCTTTCAATCCTGCAGAAAATTCTGAAATACATCGAAAACTAGAAGATGGATCCCGAATTTCCGTAGCTTGTTCGACTACAATTCAGGTTCACAATAAAATAATGGGTGGTGTAGATATGTTTGGTCAATTGAGAGAAACGTATATGATAGGGAGAAGATCAAAGAAAGGGTGGCACCCAATTATGCACTATAGCATCCCTCGTCGCGGTTTCGCCCGCTCTCCAAGTTAATAGAATTCGAATGATAATTATTAACTGTTCATTGGAATGAAACCGTAACATTCGAGTGTTTTATGTTTAGAATAAACGACATTTTTAGTTTTGGAATTGGAATCGGAATTGGTTTCCCAATTTGCCCGTCCTAGAAAGTCCAATATACAACTGCCCGTGTGAAAAACAATCTGAGCGTAAATCAATTCCGACATGTCCTGAATATCTGACCTTGAACCTTGTTTTATGTTATAGCAAAAGAAACCGCGTAAACGGCTCGAAAACCCCCGAATACAAATTTTTAGAACTCTGTGTTTATTTTGTTTTGTACATTGAATGTAAGAACTTCCATATTCTGACTTCCGATTCGTGATCAGCGACCTCAAGAACCCCTATAAACCAAATTTGATCAAATTTGGTTGACTTTCAAAAATTTTGTCCGCCATCTTGGATCCGCCATTTTGAATTTTTAAAAACTAACCTCAGATTCGTGATCAGCGACCCCAAAAACCCCCGAGTACAAAAATTCAGACCAAAATTTGCATTAGAAAAAAGCATGCCTCGAAGGGTTAAGCATAAGTATATTATGTATGACTCGTATTGATGAAATAAGATTAACTTGAAAACTATGCATGAATAAGTTTTTAACGTATTGGTGGAATTTATTTACCTGAAGAGGATTCTCTCCGGTAAGGAGATGGATGATTTCGAAAGCGTGTTTGACAATCCGAACTGCCATGAGTTTTTTTCCATTGTTCCTGCCATGCATCATGAGAGAATTGGTCAAACGTTCCACAATAGGACATTGAGCTTTACGGAAACGTTTTGCTGCGTAGCGTCCTGCAGAATGAGGGAGATATTTGGCATTTTTTTCTTTCACTGCAATATAATCTTGAAGTGACATGTCATTGATATGCACGTCATCACAATTCCACCTGCCAAATAATTTTATTTCTGGCAACTCAGTAGATTGAGCAGCTACCAAAGTATCTGCAGCTTGTGTGATTTCTTCATATTTTTCAACTTCAGCCATGATTGATCTGAAATATAAAATCGTCATCACTTTCAAGTCAAAAGCGTTTCACTTTAGATTTGAGAATAATAAATTCAACAATAAGGATTGTCTGTTTCTCGTGAGTTCAGAGGAAGGAGCGGTGTACAAGACGTCGCTTGGGAGGAAAAAAATTACATTTCAAAAATGCTCGAAAGAGATGTTTGTTGATTTCACTTCACCCTTCACCACACATACGTCGGAAACGACGAGAAGCAAAGTAGCAGGAACGAGAGAGCTGGGCCTGTATCCGCAGAACGATTGGCGGACTAGTAACCCGACACTGCAATTTGGGAAACGACATAAGAAAAGAGCGGGAAGCACACAACTCGCCTCCCCCCCCCCCACCATTTTACTGCCCTTGAGCGAGCCACGCACGCCGCTCGCCACCCTCCCATCTATTAGCGCGCTACGGAATGCTGCGTACACACGGCCCACATGTTTCGCTTGGTGAAGCCCGCTGCCAGGGCCGTATGAACCTTCCGCTCCACAACTCAAGCGCATTCAACGATCTTGACGAGGTAACCGAGATTGAATCACAGGGTTCAAAGGAACACACCACAGACGTATCCCGTCCAAAAACTCAAATATTTTTTTTCCGCAAAGTCGGGTCACAACGCATAACTTTTCTAGCAGAATATGAAAATCGTGCATACTTGGAATAATCATTCTCGGGGTATCCTCTACCACATACACATACAGACTTTATGCGCCAAACAGTTTACCGCGGTTTCTTACATGCAAAATTCATCAATTGTCACTTGGTATAATGTAGATTTTGAACAATTTTATCAGATGCATTCTATTAACGTGAAGGGAAGTTGAAAATCGAATGATTTTGCGCTCTTGTGCGCCGCGCTGAAGTAGCGTTTCATCTACTTTTCGACATTTCATTTCTCAGAAAAAACTATTCGAGCGTTTTCTGGGAAATATTTTTTTTCGACGTGGAAAATTCTCGACTTCCGATTGTGGCATAAAAAATAAAGATTAAAATAAGCTTATGAGATATGAGATGGTTCATATTTTTTGAAAAGAAAAATGAAAAAATTCCGGGTAACTGGTAACATTTTTGGTAAGCTGAAGAAAAATTCTATTGGAATAGCCTATTGAGTTTGCTAGGGTATGTACATTTTGGCATCGTAAACACGAGTTTAAAACAGCATGATTTGGCGCTCACGCACCACGCTAGGAGAGTTGGGGTGGGACGCCCCATACATATTCCAAACAATGCATCCTTTAAGTTCGGACATTTACTCCACCGGTTACTGAGGTTCCAGGTCCATGGCAGACCCAAAACCTTATGAAATTTTGTTTCGAGAAAATCGTGTTTTTTTGTAAAAATACTGTATTGCTGCCTATTTAACAATGGCTTAGAGAAATTTGATTGACACTATCGGAAAGGGCAAGTCTTTTCCTTTCGAAATATGTCTTTGAAAAATTTTTCTGTTGCGAATAGGAAAAGTTCTGAGGTACCGAAGAGCGACATGCTTTCAGTGGCATTCTGGGCCGAAACGGGTTAAGGGGTAATATCCGGCAATTTTTTTTCATTTCTTTTTATTGGCTTAAATCATGCTAAAACTATCCTAGAATCGAAATCTACAACTCCCAAGTACTGATCTAAACTCAAAAATTGTTTAAATCAATTTTTACCGAACAACTTTCATATACGATATATAGCATTTTGGAACTTTAAACGCATTTTTCTCAAAACCATGTTTTCAAACTCGGCGAGCAGTAGAACTGAAAAAGTTCAGTTTACATCCGATTGGCTTGAAATTTCAACTGTAGCTTCTTTATAGAATGATCTAGTGAAGTACACACGATTTTAGCGATCGATTAACAAAATAAAGTTATATACAATCGAAGTCGATGATTTTTGTCAAAAAAATCCAAACCATTGCCATTTTGCCAAAGAAAATTCTAAAAATATAATGATGTGTACTTCAGTAGCGACACTCGTGTAGATAATGGAAAATTTTCATTTGTTGTAGGTGGTTTTATAAAAAAAAAAACGTAATAAATGATTACGATATTTTAATTTTTAAGAAGAAAATACAATAATTGTAAATCTCATGAAACAAATGGGTAAAAAACCTTTCAGATGTGAACATACCGGAGAATGTCCTTGAAGCAGTATCATTAAGTCCGAATTATAATGCCAAAGAATAGTATTAACCCATTGAAAACCAGGTAAAACCTGGCAGAGATATCGAGAAATGAACCATGCCATCCTTTGCATAACAAAAAAAAATACCCGTGTTTTTTCTTTTTATAACAAATTATTTAAACCAATAACCCAAAATGTTGTATTTTTGCAAAACTGTATACGGATATCGATTCCACGGGCAAAAACACGACAAAAACCTATGTAACGTTTTTTTTTTTCAGAGTTCAATTTGTTAGTGTAAAATGAGGATGAACAATTGTACTCTGGGAAGAGGGCATTGACCATGCCAAATACCATGCAAAATCTGGCAGATATCGAGAAACGAACTACGCCATCCTTTGCATAACCAAAAATAAAAGTACCCGTGTTTTTTCTTTTGTCGATTACAATTGTTCATAACAAATTATTCAAATAAATAACCCAAAATGTTGTACTTTTACAAAACTAAATGCGAATATCGATTCTACGGGCAAAAACACAACAAAATCTATGTAACGTTTTTTTGTCAGAGTTCAATTTGTTAGTCTCAAATAGGAACAAACTTTTCACATGTAAATCATCCTTCTCAACCGCCTTAGATGTAGACCTGCGGAATGCCGTAGTGTTGCATGCTACAATTGGATGAGCTTATTTTTTTCAAAACCTTCCGTGTTAGAGATCACGTTTGAGTGGCAGGCCAACGGTGGTACATCACTTGAAAAATTAATTATCTTTCCAAACGAGACTTTAGAAATAGAACTTTTCATCAAAATAGATCACATCATTCTGTGTCGATAACTCAATTGATCATGTCGAGACGGAGAGTTAGGGATCTACCTGATTTAGTTGAGGATTCTGACATAGCATTTGTTCCTGATGATCATGAAAGTTCAGATGGAGATTCTGATGTTGATCTAGAAGTAGATATCACATCTCATGATTTTCCTACAGGTTCTTACGAAAATGTGAAAAGTACTTACACAAGTACTCAAAAATTATTGGAGCCGAATCATATTTACGATTGGGAAGATGATACTCTGGATAATATATCTCCTGATATCGAGGACAACTCCAATCTGTCAGCTATTGATCCATTGTTTTTCAAAAATTCCTTAGAATTATTCGAGTTATTCTTCTCGGAATCGATGAAGAAGCATGTTGTGGAAACTAATGCTGAGAATCATTTCGATTTGTCTAAAAATGATCTAGAAAGATTTATTGTGATCATAATGACTTCTATTTTCAATTCTAAAAAACATCTTTATGATATACTGGTCAACGAAACGAATCCTGGAGTGTCCAATCATTACCGAATTCATGACGAGAAATAAATTTGTTACCATCAAGAAGAGTATTCGTATTTACAAACATCAAGATGAAAATCCAACTGACAAAGTTTGGAAAGTGAGAACGATGTATGACATATTCCGTGAGAATTACATGCAATTCGGTTTCTTCGACTACAACCTATCGGTAGATGAGGTAATGGTGAAATATTTCGGTAGATTTGGTATCAAGCAGTGTATCAGGAATAAGCCTATCAGTTTTGGAATAAAGATGTGGGCACTTTATTTTTCTGATGGATACATCTATGACCTCGATATTTACACAGGTAAATCAGGGAATAACACACAAAATGTTTTAGCTTCTGTTGGATTGGGTTCAAGCGTAGTTATACAATTACTTTCTACTTTGTTAGAAGAGACCGAAAAAGAAGATTTGAGTAAGTACCACGTGTACTTTGACAACTTTTTCTCTAATCCAGACCTAATGATACATTTGAAGAAGAATGGTTTATCATCAACAGGCACTGTCCGGCAGAATCGCGTGAAAGAAAAGGTCAAAATGCCAAAAAGAGCTAAAAGAGGAACCACTATTTCCAAGCATGAAGCAAATTCAGGGTTGAATTTCATTACGGTAATGGATTCCAAACCCGTATCGATTCTCTCAACTAAATATGGGGATGAACCGAAAGTGGCAATGCAAAGATGGCAGGAATTGTCGAAAAATTCCATTTTTTCCCCTCATTCTTTCTTCATGTACAATCAACACATGACTAAAGCATATGGTTTGCCTAAGATACACAAAGCCAATGTCCCATTAAGACCTATTATTTCTTTGGTAAATTCACCTACACATTTCCTAGCAAAAATCTTAAATGCGAGATCTGTCCGGAAAGTATCGGGACTACCTTTATATTTTCGTGCTAGCATTATTCTTTATCATTTGGTGGGTGGCATCCTCTAAAGTAATCCCCACTTGATTGAATAACACGGTTCCATCGATGTTTCCACTTATCAAAACAGTCCTGGAACTCACTTTTAGGGATAGCCTTAAGTACACTCGTCGCATTGTTTTCAACCGTTGTTTTGTCATCGAATCGGTATCCTCTGAGTGGTTTTTTGAGTTTCAGAAACAGCCAAAAGTCACAAGGGGCTATGTCGGGAATGTATGAAGGTTGTCAAAGCAATGCGATATTGTGTTTGCTCAAAAACTGCTGCATTGGAAGCAAATTTTGATGCAAATTCGTTGATCTTGTTTTCCAGTCATTTTTGACAAAAAATTCTCCAATAAACCTCAACTATCGTAATTACCTCTGATCACAATTAGAGCATGGATCTATAGCGGTAACATTGCAAAAAAAATCAAGAAAATTTTTTTCCCGAAAATTTTTCCATTGTTTATGTTTAAATCGGCCATATTTTTTTTTCTTGATGTCCAATCAAAATTTTGAGCCCAGATTCTGAAAGAGCATACAATTTGACGTCGGAATATGTACAAATAAAATGATTTCAGCTCCGATAACATAGAAAATAATCGCGTTGAAAATGCACTAAAAAAACGGTACGCTTCGGCGTTAATGGGTTCAAAAAGTTCATAAAACCACCAATCTCCCGCGTGAGTAATAGTTTATAATTTAAAGAGAAAATTTCAAATATGAATATTCCAGGTGATTTCGGGTTACTTTCACTTGACATCAGCTCTTTATTTACAAACATACCATGCGAGTTAGTTTTGAACAGTTTGAATGAAAGATTCTCACATATGCATAGTGAAGCAAATTACCTTTCTATGGAATGATTAAAATCACTCAATTTTATAAACAAATTTTTGGCATACCCATAGGTTCTCCTATTTCCCCATTGTTGCAGACCTTGGCATGGGTGATTTAGAAATAGTATGTTCAAATAAATTAAAGTCAGTTTATAATAGAGAACCGTTATTCCACAATAGATATGTTGAAGACACTATTTTATGTACAAATAAAAGAACATGTTGAAATAGTTATAAAAGTTTTCAATGAATACAATGAATTAAAATTTACACACGAATTAGAAGAAAATAATTCAATAATTTTTTTGGATACTACAAAATAAAACTGATAATAGATCAATTACTACTTAGTATCAAAAACCAATATGTTCTGGTAGATTGTTAAATTTTAATTCAAATCAAACAATTCAACAGAAACGTAATATTATTTACAATACCAACGGGATTTTGAAGGTCGGACATCTATAACCCCTTTTACAGTGGTAGAAATGTTGTATGAAATTTTTTTCCATTCCAAAATAAACTTTTTATTAAAAAAAAACGTGCAAAATTCATCAATTTTCCGGAAAAACAGCCTATAAATTTTCCGGCTTACAATTGACAAAAATTTCCTCAACACCATTCGAAAGAGGAGGTCCATATCTATAAGAAATGATGTTTCATAAATTTTCTAAATGCTTTTTTCATCAAAGGATATGAGGTCGAAAATTTGAAATAAAAAACGGTTATTCAGGAGGAAAAGGGTTAAATAGGCATGATAATAGGCTTGAATGACCATTTAGGGGACCCTTGCACCACCAACAGTTCCAAATTTTGCAAACACTTGTCTGTGGTATTATTACAACTATTTACTGTAAAAACTCACATTCTATCATGCTAATACATATCCTGAGTTATCAATATCATTCATGTACATCAAGGATTACAAATATTTGATGCCACCTAAATTTCAGTAGTTATATGCATTGATGGTCAAAATATTGTCTCTATTGTGCTAAAATTTACAAGAAACTATTAATAAAGTATATGTGTCATAAATTGAATTATACTTGAAAAAACAAATCAATTCAAAAAAATAAGTTATGAGCTGTGCATTACTCACATCTTACAACACACTAGGCAGTACATGGATTTCATATTATTTATTTAATATCAACAAGAAAATGTTTAAGTTCACTTCCTTGGGTAATATTCATGAATATTGACGCATGATATCCACTCATATTGTATAAACTGCATAGCTAAGGTTCAAGCAGCTATAGCCGGGTTGGCTCAAATTCCAAGTCCAAGTTATTCATTCATGGAATTAACTAATATGAATCAATCCAATCAAAAGTATGATCACTAGATGCACAATTTGATAACGAACTCAAATATTTATAGTTTGCCTTGATATTTACCAATTTTCTTGCATGTATTGGTTTACTAAGGGCAATCAAGGATTCTGCCTACTCTGAGACTACTCTGGATACTTTGTTAACATAATAAGCTAATTTTTGGTGGGTATGAGATCCTGATCCGGGTGATCGAAAACAATTTTTTGTTTAATTTAGAGTACTAAAATAATATCATAATGGTCATATGACCATCTACAATCTTGGACATATTTTTTCTGAAAACTTCTAGTAATTACCAGGGAAAGATATTATCATCACTTATTTGCCTAGAGTCATTTAAAGAGTGTACATAATGTTAAAAGATAGCTATTATATGGCAAATATTGGAAAAACAGCAACTTTGGGTCTCTGGCAGCATGGGTTATAGGGCCCAAAAAAGTCTGGAAAAATTCTGGTGACATCATGGGACCCCAAAGAGTGTCCAAAATTTTTAGGATTATTTTTTCTCATTCACTTAACAGAGAATCACCCATATATTTATACATATACATACACTCACAAGTAATACCTTTCCAATCAACTCTTTTTAATGTAATTGCTGCTTTTGGAAACTGCATTTCAAGTTTTTCTCAACATAACCATCTTGGGCCTTTTAATTTCTATGTTGAAGAAAAGAATTTCTAATCGAACAAGGAGTGTATCAGACCTTTGGAGTACCATTCTGGACCAAACTATGTACGTATGTTTTCTGGGACAATAGTGACCATACGCAAAAAACTTTAGCTCCCAACACTCCCTCAGTGCCAAGACATTGACGCCAAAAACTTATTTAACTTTATATGTATAGTGATATTGACACATACTAGGAGTCACTTGATATCCGGGTCACTAATCTTAACCAAACTTTTTTGATGTTAGTTCTGCTCAAGAACAAGCTGTGCCTACAGTCCCAGAGACTGACACTCCCAAACTCCCAAAATATTAATTAGAATACCTTGGAGCTATAATTCTCGTCTCAAATGACAATATGTCATCTGAGGCATATTTTTACTCACTGCTGCACTTTCACACTAATTACTGGATACTGCAACATAATTCATATTAAAACACGTGCAGTAAGATTAATTACATGTATAATCATTAGTATTAACTTCCATGTCTCACTCACATGGAGTAAAACATAAAAATAATGAATAAAATTCTCGGTTTTCGACTTTCAAGTTGTGCTTGGATACTGAAGCAATGACAACATGTATCCAAGCATAAGTCACGCTTTTATACTAAAATTGTATGATAATTGCGTGTCAGAATTAAATTTCATCCATAAAAACTCCAATTCTTAACACTTATTGTCCAAAATCAGACCATATAAAAATTATAACAAAAATTTTCTACTTAGTATTTTAGTATTTCCAATATTCAGTTATTCAGTATTTGCAATTAAATTTCTTGCTCTGTACAGCTTACCTAAAATATAATTCAACAAAAAAGAATCAAAATTTTACAGAATATTCATATTCAGAACGATAGGTTGAAAAAGTATTTATCTGAATTTGGTTGCCTCTCCATCACATTGAGAATTCAGCAGCTGCATATTATGAAGCTGCCTATCTATTCCTTCTCTGAAGAACACTGATGAGATTGATACAGAAAGAACTTTATTCCAATTACTCAAACTTGGAGTAAATGACAGAGTACCATGTCTAACTGTTGATGATTGTGTTTACTAAAAACCTTCATGGTAACCACAGTATCTCTATTATCGACTTTAAACGCCAATCACACAAAATTATTGTAGACCTTGACTAACAGTGATATAATTATTTTTGGCTATTCGTAGATAATTCTATCAATTGAATTGAATAATAATTTATTGATTGAAGCCCAAAAAATTATAATTTTAATAATTATTTCAATTATTCAATCAGTTTTCAATCGATTAAAAATGAATTGAATAATTATCATTTTTTTTCCAATATTAATAATTATTGATTATTAGATGATTATTTTATTATTCCTTTATCTAATAAATGAAATGCAGAAAATAATTTGATCACTGCTACAGTCATAGTGAATAGTCTACAACTATAACATATGAATGGCGTTCAAAGTCAATAATAAAAATACTGTGGTTACCATGGAGGTCTTCAGTAAACATGATCATCATCAGTTAAACGTGGTACTCTGTCACTTACTCTGAGTTTGAGTAATTGAAAAAGTTTTTCTTGTATCAATCTCATCAGTGCTCTCCAGAGTAGGAATAGATAGGCAGCTTCATCGTGTGCAGCTGCTTAATTCTCAATGTGATGGAGAGGCAGCCAAATTCAGATAAGTACTCTTTCAACCTGTCTTCTTGAATATGGATAGAGAATGTAAGAATTTGATTCCTTGTTGTTAAATTGTATTTGAAGTAAGCAGTACAGGGCAAGAAAATGAATTGGAAATAGCGAAAATTTTTGTTATCAATCTTATATGGTCTGATTCTGGACAATAAGTGCTCAGAATTTCAGTTCCTTCAAAAAAGTTGCAAACTGTGAATTTTATTTATTATTTTCATGTTCTACTGCATGTGAGTAAGACATGGAAGTTAATATTGATGATTATACAGTGATTAGTGTGAAAGTGCAGTGTAGTGAGTGAAAATTCTCCTCAGATGACATATTGTCATCTGGGACGAGAAGTACAGCTCTAACCAAGGTATTCTAATTAATAGTGTTAGTCTCTGGGACTGTGGGTGCAGCTTGTTCTTGAGCCACACTAACATAAAAAATAGTTTGGTCAAGATTGGTGACCCGGTTCTCAAGTGACTCCTAGTATGTCTGAATATCATTATACATATAAAGTTAAATAAGCTTGTGGTGTCAATATCTTAAGCACTGTGGGAGCATTGGGAGCTAAAACTTCTATGTGTGGTCCTATATAGTCCAACCAAACATACATACAAAGTTTGGTCCAAATTGGTGCTCCAAAGGTCTGATACTTTCCTTGTAATACTTCCTAAATTCAGGGGCACACAGAGCACTTTGAGAAATCTGTAAATTTCATATGACTTTGTGCTCAGTCTAAGCACTCAAACATCCTCAAGTCAGTACCCATGAACATACAAATATACAAAAAATACTATAATTGTGCTAGTTATATTAATAAAAATGGCATCAACATTGGGAGAATGGAGGTTGGGTTCTCTTAAAAAGCAAATCTTTATCATGACTCTTTTGGTCTATATCATCTCATATATAATTGACAATACTACTTATGTCTACCAAAATTTGGCTTAACTCAACTCAATAACCTTCAACTGTACCCAATATTATTGTGAGCTGTTGGAACTTGTGATACTAGAGGTGAGATCTTAATAAAGCATCTCATTGATAAAATGAAACCATGTGTTGAATTAGCTAATGTTAAAGAAGGTACAACCACGTTACCAAGAAAAAATGGATAACAAAATCAATTCAAATATGTATATCTATATCATGTGCCTTGAAGTTCTATATATGAATTGGACAGCCTGACAAAGGATTGAAAAATTTAAATGCCAATAGAAAAAGTACACATTGGAGAAATTAACTCAACTGATCACATTACATATATAAGTGAAGATATGAATCAAATCACAAATCAAGTAGGTAATGAAAATTACATGAATAAGTACTGTAGTGAACTTGGTAAAAATTGAGTAAAATCATTGAGCAACTTGCTGATCCTAAATGGAATATAAGATAAAAAAAAGCAAAATTAGCTAGCAAGATTTCACACCAATTTAAAGGATTTAAGTTTTTATTTTTAAAATTCTCAGGTTGGGTCCTCAAGATTCATTTCTTAAATTATTTGTAATAACATTTTGGAATTATTGTGATTGTGTCAACTAAATATAAGTATGAGTGGTAAAAATAACCTTTATCTAATGTTAAGTAGAATACTAAAAATTATGAACAGTATTACCTTAGTATTTGATGAAAACCCAATGAACAATGAATTGTTAATCTTTGAATCATGATACAACTACTTAACTTTTAAAAAAAAGTACAGTGAATCAAATAATCAAACTGGAAACAAGATTCAACAACCAACAAACTACATGGCATGAAATAATATTATTGACAAGAATACCATTACCACTGAAACATACTGTATACTGATAGACAAACTAGATATTGATAAATAAAGAATCATGTGTCAGTTAGTAATCAAATATTCAAATTTTTTTCACTATACCAAAGTACAAGAATGATTATTTACCTCTATAGAATTCACTTGACTAGATTTCTATCTGGTTAGATGAATAATTCGAAATAGAAAAAACTTATACATTTTCAATTGTCATTACTTTGAACATATACATGTGTAAAATTTGAGCCAGTGAATAGTGTAATTCAAAACAATCTTAACATGAAATTAGCTATGTAATTGTTTGTAACACAAGTATTGCGAACATTTGAGTCCAAATTATCAAGATACTAGTTATGATTGCATTTTCTTCAATTGGCACTTTGCACTTGAACTTTTGCATTTATTCAACGTTTAATTTCTACTTTAGATTAGCATTTTTGACAGTAAAATATATTGTCATACAATTTGAAGGCAACTGTTTATAAATAACCACATAGTAATTAGCTTTTTGAGGAATATCTAAGATATCTTGCAGTTCAAACAATTACTTTTTCCATTCCAATCCATTGTAAAAAAGCACGAAAGGGAAAACTTCTGGAATAGTTTTTATTAAAAAACTCAGAATGCCGCTATTTACATCATCACAGAATAGTAGCAAATTGATCAACAATAACTTGAACGCAAGAACCCAATGTAAGCACACATGTACATTTTTTCTTCACCTCCTAAGCTTAAACTGTATCTGAAGTTCGAGAAATTTTCTTTGGGATAATGAAGTTTCGAACATCTGTTTCGGAAAAACACAGATCCCTAACGTATGCCAGCTACAAAAGCAGAAAAATCTAAACTCAGTTGTAGCTCATCAATTTGGCAAGGAATGAAAAATTCAGAATAAATATTTGGATATATTATATTGAAACATAGAGATTACATGAAACATCATGGAGAAACTGTAGCAGCTTTTGTTGTCATGAATTTTCAACTTATCAATTTGCATAAGTTCTGTTTATTTAAGTGACAAATATAAGAGTGTACTTCTTTCATACACTCGAGCAAAATTAAAATAAATGGAATATTTATGTGATCGCCATGTGTGCAAATAAGAGAATGTAAAAAAACTGAAAATTGAAATTACGGAAATTAACATTCTCTAGTATACCTTACTTTTGCTATGGATAACCTCTCTAATATTTGCACGAGTTTCCTGGCTTATAAAAAATTAATATTTTGATGATCATTGGTGTAAACAATTACTTAATGGAATACTTACACGTTGGATAATTTCTATGATTTACTACGAAAATCTGAGTTTTGAAAATAAAACTGAAAAGCTTTTTCTAGAATACACGTGTTCACTGCAACGCTGCAGTTATCGGAAGAGGGAACAACCTCTGAATATTGCTACGAATATAGACAGGATTCGTAAAGAATATTATAGTTATAGGTCATACAGGTTTCAAAGGGAACTTATTAGTGGCTCAAATTATTGCTATTCCGATTGACCACACGATGGCGCTAACAGAGATAGATACTGTAGGATCCAGCGACCAGCCCCCACCCCTACAGTCCCTGGCCCGAACGCATGCGCGAGCACATCACAGCCACAACACTTCGTTAGCTCGAAACGCTGCGCAAAGTACACTGCATCTTCGACATTTTTAATAATCTTATTAAATATTTCTATGTATTTCAATTCACTAATCCAATGACAAAATAAGCTAATGAATATGGTTCAACTCTCAATTCATAATTAACCTAAAAAAAGTAAGAATATCCCTGTAGAATCGATATTAATAATATATATTATTTCTATTGCTCATGATATTCAATTCTCATGAATTGGCGATTTGTAATCGACAATAAATGATTATATTATGTTAGGTGATGGTTATTGCGTGGGGAAGGTGAATAAAAGGCCGTTCCGAGTAGTTTTCAATAGTTTATTATATACGCGCCTTGCTGTACAAAACAATCGTGTGAGAGCGTCCGTGCTTCACGGCAGTCACGAGACTAGTGACGATCGGCGCGACAGCGCCAGCGCTCGCCGTGTCCGGCGGAGAGGAGAGGAGGGCCGAATGATACATATATATATCCAACACTCCCTCCCATGAGATCCTCCGGTTCCTCACCGTCTTTCATCTTTCACACCTTTCTTATTTTCTGTAACATAACGATTAATAATTAATATCATAATTCATCAACTTAGTCACTAAATATTTGTGAGACTCAAAAGGGAGAGGTTTAGTAAATATGTCTGCGATTTGGTTCTTAGACTCTACCCAATTTACAACAACCAGTTTCCTTTGAACACACTCTTTTACATGGTTTTCTTTCGCATCTATCAAATGTCGCAGTTTATTCCCTCCACTCGTCTCAGTATTTGTTTTCGCAGCTTTATTGTCGCACCACAGGATCATTGCTAATGGAGGTTCGATTAAAATCAGTCTAAGAGAGTTGTATACAGAAAGCATTTCTTGACTCGCCTCACTCATCGCACACAGGTGCATACGTCTCGCTTAATTCATAGAAGTTTTTATCCTTAAACCCACGGATAACCAATCTCGCCTTGTATTTGGTATTACCTTCTGGATCCAGTTTTTGTTTAAATACCCATCTTGAGTCAATTATTGTTGCCTTTCTTCCATCACGCATCTTTGTAGGTCTTTTAACTATTTCCCAGACATTATTTTTCTTCATAGAATTTAACTCATCTTTAATCGCTGACTTCCAACAATTTTTCTCATCTGAATTCATCGCATCTTTATAATTAGAGGGATCAGAGTTGATATCAGCAAGCAAGGCATGAAAAATCTCATCATTAGAATTGATTTTACTCTCATCTATCTCATCTGATATGTTATAGGACAGCATAACATTTGCTTTGATATTCTCATCAAGGGGTAGATTCGAGAAACTGATATCGTTAATGAGCTCACCTTTCTCATCTGCATTTTTAGTAACAACAGTTACAGTTTTACGAGGTCTACCTCTTTTTCTCTTGATCTCTCCCTCCGGTTTTAAAGTTTGTATGGATTTTCCCTCCTATTTTGAAAACTCTTCGCATCTTTCATTCATTTCAGATTTGATAAACCACTCATCTTTGTTCAGATCATTGCTTACAACAGGAAAATCTTTTATTCCATTTTTGTTATATTTGTCTCCGTAAACCAGTTTTTCATTAAACCTCACATCTCGGCTTTCATAAAATTTTCCTTCTTCTGGTTTCAACAAAATATAACCTGTTGGTGTGTAGCCCACCAGGATAACTCGCCTTCCTTCGTATCTGAATTTTGGGCCTGTTTTTCTCTGAACTTTCACATAAGCCAGGCATCCAAATCTTTTGATCTGATCAATACTGAGATTATGTTGGGGAGCGAACTTTTCCAGAGATGCCACCATTTGGTTCGATTTTTGCGGAGTCCGATTGTATGCGTATACAGCAGCTGTCAATGCTATATCCCACAGATTTTCTGGTAACTTCGCATCGTAAATATATGTTCTTACCTTCTTCTGAATTGCCTGGTTAAATCGCTCTGCCACACCATTGTGTTCAGGCGTGTCTGGGGCTGCTAGTTGTAATTCTGCGCCCAAATTATTCAATACTTCTACCGTGTATCCACCTGTATACTCAGTCCCTTGGTCCGAGCGCAAATAACACACCTTTGCGTCGTACCCTAGGAGATTTCTTGCGCTCCTTACATATCTTTCAAGACAATACCCAGTTTCATTCTTATGGGTCATAGCTAGGATAAGCTATTGCTAGTCTTGAGAAATCATCTATGAACACAGATATAAATCTGTATCTCTTGGGATGAGAAGGCGGTGAGATAGGACCCATGGTATCGGATTGAATAATTTGTAGCGGAGCAGTAGCCCGAGTACGTACTGATGGAAAAGGCAGTTTGTTTGATTTGGCTATTAGACAGATTTCGCAGTCTTGCAACGCCTCATCGAAAATCGCATCTTGCAGTTCTTTATTTTTGGAGAATTTAGCTTGCAATGCCTTGACATAGGCAATTGAAGCATGACCAAATCTTACGTGCCACAGCATGGCTTTGTTTTTTTCGAGAAACCTTTTTGTATCCAATGAAAAAGGGGATTCGTCAGGATTAACTTCTGTTATGGGGGCCTCATCTATATTATAAAATTTTCTATCTGTGATAGATATATCAAAGTTCGATAAGTCAAGTAATTTTATATTTTTCTCAATTTTTCTATTTTTCTATTTTCAAGATCATTCACATCTTCCATTCTCACATCTTCATATTTTTACTCATCTTCTGTTAGTTCTTTTACCTTTGCCCTATCACTCTCATCTATTGGGATTTCAAACTCTCCACTGCTACCAGGCACCTGAACAGATCCTGGTAAAGACTGAAACTGAGTTGTCACACTTCGTGTATTATATCTTTTCGCATCTGGATTCGCATCTACTGTATTGGCAAATATTTGCCTGTTTATTTTCTGTGTGACGGTCTCGCCATTGGGCAAATCTTTACTGATTTCTAGTTCTATTAGCCAATAAGGTCGTCTGTATATGCCTGATAGGAGTGTTTCGTTTGAGCAGGGATCAAAGATATTTATTTTGGTACTGTCTAAATATATAGCTAGTCCCATATCAGCAAATTTTCGTAACGACAAGAGATTATCTTTTAACGCGTTGGCGAAAATGACTTTATCAGATTCTAGAATTTCTCCGTTATTCATTCTCACGAATATTGTACCCGCGCCTTCTGTGTTTATGTCAGCTGAACTGGTTTTGTTAGCGCATTTTATCACGCCACAATCGCTTTCATCAAGAGACGTGAAGATCATTTTGGAATTAGTAATATGCTCCGTAGCACCGGAATCCGCTAGAAACTTGGAGAAAATTTGATCTTGTTCGCAACTTATGTTATAAACGCTCGCTGCTTGGTTCTCACCTTTCTCTTTGTTTTGTTGCTTATTTTGATCCTTTTTGTTGCCTCCGTTGTTGCTTCTATTTCCGGTGTTTTGGTAGTTGGATCTTCCACGTCCCTTCGATACTCGCCCACGTTTCGCACCCCTCGCATTCGCATCGCTTTTACTCTTTCTTTTCGCACCACTCACCGGCCCATCACCACCATTCGAGTTATGAGATCTACTAGTCTTATTGACATACCTTCCTCTCTTTCCGGTGTAATTTGGACAATCAAATGCCTTGTGCCCGAATCCGTTGAAGTTGTAACACCGGACACCTTTCCCTTTGTTGGGGCAGTCAGATGCAATGTGCCCCGAACTCTGGCACTCATAGCATCGGATCGATGCTACGTTGGCCTGATTTGCGCTCCTTGGGATGGTGTTAACATTTGCTCTTCTCACCTGCTCTTCCTGTACAACAATTGCCTTTAGTTCATCGTATGAAGTACTTTCATAACTCGGAGAGTTTTCATAATTTCTCACCACATTTTCAAATCTCTCACAAAATTCGACAGCCATTCCCTTTCCAATTATATATTCCATGTTATACAGCGCCTTGCGTATGGTGTGAGATGCTACATTTACCTCGCCTGCTTTGATCTGCTTCAGTTTTGCAATAATCATCTTAGGGTCCTTTAAATGCATTATCTTAGAATAGTAAGATTGATCCAAGTGATTTATTAGGATGTCACGAGTTCTGAACTTGTGATCCTCCAAAACTGTCTCATCCATAAGCAAAGTGCTGTTCTCATCAATAGTATGTGAGAGGTTACAAGCTCTCAGTTCTGACACAAAATAATCCAAGAAATGTTCAAATCTCATCTCATTTGTTAGTTTATAATGTCTTTTCATATTAGCACTTTTAATAAATTCTAGTTTCAAAGTATCATGATTGTCTCTACTTTGGAAGTTATCTTTAGTTTGTGTCTGAGCCGGAGTTTCCTTATCTGAATTTCTCGCATCTGAATTTTTACTTTGTTCACTCATCTTTACTGAATTGGAATTTTTGTTATTATTTCTCACCTGTTCGTCATCTTCAGAAATACTTAGGCTCTCATCTTCACTCTCCTCTCTGTTGTTCAGGCTTGTCAAACCCTTGACAATTTCATTGATCTTGTCAAGTTGTTCTGCATAGTCCTCTCTGATAGTAGTCATCAGGTCTCTGAACTTGATGCTTTGAGTCGTTCTCTCCTTTTGGCTGATCTTTAACTCCTCTTCAAGTTTCGCTAATCTTTGATCGTTAATGGCTTCTTTCTTTTCCATTATATCCATCAGCCTAGAGGTATTGTCAGAGAGACCCTCAACAAAGTTTGATGTCCCCGAGAGTTTGGTCTCGAGTATGGCAATCCTCTTTGCCGTATCATCCACTATTTGGGATTCAAGGGACTTATTATCATTATGCTCGAATGATTGGTGTGCTTAAAATTGGTTAGATTTCAAAAATTTGAGGTTAGGTACAACCTTTTGGTTGCTCACTATTCTCAATTCATTTTTACCTGTTCGCTTGACGCTCTCGACCATGGACTCAATTTTATTGAGCTTTGCCAAGATGGTATCCTCCGACTCATCTTTCTCCTCTTCTCTCTCATCTTCCTTTTCATCTTTTTCCTTTTCACTCTCACCTTCCTTCTCATCTTTCTCTTCTTCACTACTC
>JAJGQD010000006.1:1015000-1172500 GCA_020882685.1 Aphelinus atriplicis | reverse complement strand
AAGCCGTGGACACTGTATCGTTCTTTTCCGATTTTCAAGTAAATTTCACACTCATTCAGACAGACGATATAGCTCTAAACGTACACGCGCACACGTGTCATTAGCTCGGTACGTAATTTACGGGGTTTCCCGATCAATCCCGATCGACTGCAAGCAACCAAACGACGCATTACAAGAGCGATATTCTCGTCAAACCGAGTATAACACACTTTTACGCATCAGTATAATCATCAATAATAATCTCATAATAATCAAGTAGCATCCCGTAATCGAACGAAGTACTGCTGTTGTCGCATAGTGCGCCATGCGTTAAATCAGTGGCCCCCAGCCTCCGCGAGTCGATTCGCGAGAGCGTATTCAACGCATAGTTTTGTGTGTGTGTGTGTGTGTGTGTGTGTAATCATTATTGATTATGACTATATTCAAATTGCTCAACAATACACGTGAATGGCATATCTTGTTCGATTAATCTAAAAATATATCTATCATATTATTACTCTAGCATCATAAAATAAGAGTGTTTACGTATGAATCTAAAATATTCACATGCATATACTTGACAATAAATTTTACCTGAATCATTTATGGCATCTGAAATCGAAAGTTCTCTGTAATTCTCGTCTTCACTATTTGGATGTCTTTCATCTTCTTTATTTGAATGTAAACTCTCACTGAGAATACTTTCAACGGAAGATACCGATTCAGGTGCGTCAGACAATCCATAGTCACTGGAATTGAGTTGCTCAAGTTGTTCAATAATCTGGAAATGTTTGATGGATTACATTAATATAGGCAAGTTGAAAAAATGCTGGCTGCAAAATAAAAGTTTATAAATATTGAAAAGAATAATATGTTGATTGTATAAAATTACTCACAGTTGAAGAATCTTCATTTTCCGATTCACTTGATGAAACGTCTATTACCAGGTTACGTTTCTGTAATATCCGGTTTTGAGTCCTGCGAGAATACTTGTAGAAGTTTCGTGGAGTTTTCACTTTCGGCATAGCTGGTTTTTCACTTATTTATCTCTAATCCATATCATTCATTTATCCAGTATTTCATACGAATCAGAGTTGTAGAAATGACTTAAGCCGAAATTTTTGCGCGAACTGAAATCAGCTGTGTCTGTATCTTTTGTTCGTGTTCGATCATAACCGCGTATCCATAACATGACCCTTATATTATTCAAATGCACAATCCATTATCGCAATGTTCTATTTAGTATTTTTCTTAAAAAGTAAACTGAAATGTGTGGTTTCGGAAGAGCATCTTTTGGGTGAAAAGAAGGTGAACGAAATAACAAACGTGAGATATGGAAAAATGAAATATGATGCGGTAATTTTGAAAAAAGGCGGTACGTAAATTGTTTATAATATTCTATAAGTTTATTCATTTCTTCAATTGAGTGAGATTGATGATAATTAATATCGATTTCTTATTATTTCCTATTGGATATTGTATAGGTGAAAGAATGATCATTTACAAATAATTTTCTATTTTTGAATTATAGATGATGAAAAGTATCTCGATTCTTTGTCTGTTGGTAAAGACGGACGATTGTTAACAGAGCGAGAAATAAGAGAAATAGAAGGAAGAGAGAAAAAGAAGAAACTGAAAGAAGCTGAAAAAATATCACAAAGGAATTTAGATAAGTCATTATTAGGAAAAAAATCAGTGTTTAGTAGCCTCACGGAAGCAAAAGCAAAAGTGACAGATGAAATAAATAATCAGGAATATAATAACAATCAAGGTATGCGCGATATATTTACTTGAATGTATATCAATCTGTAGTTAAAGAATATATAAAGAAGCATCTATGTCTTTAAATGCTACACTTTCCAATGTATTTGTTTTCAATTTACAAAATATTTGTTTTTTTATTCTAAAAAAACGATCTCCAATATTGAGTTCGAGATCTTCCATGCATATACAAAAAAAGCTGAGAAACGATGATGAAGACTTAAGTGATAATTCAAAATTAAAAATCATCCAAAAAGATTCTATCCTGGGAAAGAATAAGACTGCCGAAAATCAACAGTCGATCGCCTCAGCAGCCTCAGACAAAATAGAATCTGAATCTATAGATAAATTACCAGAGAGATCAAAAAATACTGGGCCATGTTCTCCAAAAGGTTAACAGAAATTATTATTTCTCTCAGGCACCACGCTTTGGTTTCAGATGAAATGGAATCATTTACATGAATATCAACGTTCATATATTATTATGATTATTTTTTTTCACCTTCTAATTTTTCAAAATTCTTTCAAAAAGGGAAAACTTCTGCATTTACATGGAAGAAATCTAATTTTGTGAGTCCAGGACTGAAGAGGTTAAATAAAACTGCACTTAATACTTTGCCACCGAAAAGATCAAAAGTGGATTCAAATGTTCAGCTTGAACCAGAAAAAAAGTATTGGTCTTTCTAACTGTACTAGGAGTTGATTCATATATCAGAATGAATTGAAAATTCAATATGATTTCAGTTAATTTATTCAACTTATTTCTATTCTATTGAACAGAACAAATATATTAATTTTCGTTCTTACGGAAGCTTATCACTGTAATAATGAATCATGTTTATCTACGGATCATACCCTTGTCGAGTGTGCGATGTTCAACAATTAAAATGATAATTGAATAGGGTTATTTGTATTAGGGAATACCATTGTCATTCCATAAATCACTATATTCCTGATTCGAGAATTTTTTTGAAAAACGTATATTTTTTAGAGATCACCATATAACTTATAACGTAGGAATATAAAAGCGAATCTCAATCGGAATCTCCATTACAAAGTATCGGTAGCTATTTACCTTTTAATGAACCACGTGTCAGCTTCTTTCTCTAAATTACTCTCTTGTATACGAGATACGCGTATAGACAGAAAATAACGTCAGATTTTGATTTAATGTACACATTATACGCATGCTGTAATTTTTCACAAATTTTCCAATGGGACCTATCTGCACGGAATATGATACCTATCTATTCACACATGTTCTCGGTTATTCGGATACGTGACTAATATTTTGATTTTATTAATATATTTTTATTAACTAATGCGCCAAGCTAACTTACGAATATTCACTTGGGGCCTGCGATTATGAATCATGTACATTAATGACGTACCACCAATGCATACACTCAAAACTGCGCGAATCGCAAGAAATATCATGGATCAAGATTAGATCTATTAATTAACAAGGGGGGCACGACAGTCTCCGGAAGACCAATTGCACGATGAAACTTTGTAAGGTAGTTTTTTGAGTATCCAAAAAGCTTATATCTACAGTCATTTAGGCTAATGCTTAGGTTTTCCCGGAGATACTAATGATTCTCTGTTAATTTTATGTATGAACAGTATATCTATATTTATAGGTTATTGTATATACTCTACATGCATGAAAATATGAATAGTTCACAGAATATCTCTGGGAAATCGAGGCATTGGCCTGAATAGCTGTAGATATAAGCTTTTTGAGTATTCAAAAACTATCTGTGGTTTCTCCTAGCAAGTACGGAGGCGTGTTTCAATCAGTCATCTTTGACATTATATGTTGCTCAGAGTTCATGTTTTTCAAATTTACTTGTATTGTATTTTCAAATAACCATCACGCGAGGAACTTACTTAATTTTGTAGTTTATGTAACACGCACATAATTGTATTTATGCATTTATTATGCATTTATTGAAATACAATTATAATATTTGGTAAATATTAATAGTAAACATTTTTTGCATCAGATTTACTTCCAGTCAACACTATAGAGGCAAACAATACGAAAATCGATAAATCAAAAGATTATGAAATTCAAATGGGGCTAAAAGAAAAAATGGACCGAGAAAGGAAGATCAACGAAAACTTGAGATTGGAAGAATCCCAAAGAAGGAAAGAAAAGTATGAGAAGCAAGGAAGAGATCGTAGGAAAGAGCTAAATTCAATTTACAATTTGAGTGAAGGGCATTTTTCTGAATCAGATTTTTCTGACACTAACAATGAACCACGGGAAGAATCAAATGAGGAGCAAATTGAACCAGGTTGTCAGAATTGTCTTACAATGAAAGCAGGTAGTGTTATTTTTTTTATTCAATGTTTCATTAAAAGCATCTTCTGTCATGAAAATTTTATTTCATCATTTAAATCATAAAAATAAAGAGTTTTTTAACTACCTTAACGATGAGAAAATTAAACTCACATTTGATGCATAATCTCATCTTTGATAACTTAATTCAAACTTATTTATATTTATTCCATTACTATGCGAAAGCGGTCGATAAAGCTGTATTCACGCTTTCGGAAACTGCGAAAGAATTAGAAAATGCAAGTGGTACTACTATTATGCACAAAGTAAGTATTCCATCCCCAGCTTCATATAAAATTGAAGTCCATTTCATGCATTCGTGAGCCAGTAAACATGATATATAATGATTTTCTTACGTTCACATGTAAAAAAAATTAAACTCGTGTTCGTACTGTCATGGATACGTACTCTAAAATTCTTAAAGTGAAAAATCACTGTACGAAGGTGTGGATAAACGATTGGAAGGATGTGCAAAGTGTGTGACCTGGTGCCCGTTCGAACCAGGTTCACGTGGGGATTGGCTCTACCGCGGGCACTCCGTATTTGTTACGGGCGCCGGGAGTGCCGCGACTAGCTCTCGCTCGGAGCACGGGGGACTCTCTCGGGGGGGGGGGACGGCCGCGCGCGGAGACTCGAACGGAGTCTACCCGCGCGCTCGCTAGGCCGTGACGTCGGGGGGGGGACGCGAGGGGAGAGGCCCGGGCCAGGGCCGGAGCCCGTCGTTCCTTGGGTGTGTTGGCGCGCTCGCCAACACACACGTTCGCCCGGGTTGTGTCGGCGCGCTCGCCGACACACACGTTCTTACGGGGGGGGGGGGACACCGGGGCCGCGACGCGCACACTGCCAAACCTTACCGCCGTTCGCTGTCTCTCTCTCTCGTCCTCGGCTCGGCTCTGCTGCTCTCTGCGGCTGCTGGCTGCGGTGACGTCGTCGACCTCGGCGTCCTGGGCACACGCACGCACACACGCTCACGATCTCGCACACGTGGGGACTCTGCAACTCGGGTGTCTCGCGCGCGTCGCGTGTTGAGGCTTGCGGGCACCGGACGAGAATGGTCGTCCGCCTCGTGCTCACTCCCGGCCTCGCGCCGCCGGAACTCTCGGCGCGCTGCGGCTTGCATGCGCGCTGGAGAGTGCTGCCCTCCCGAGCCGGTAACTGCCTGCTAAGGTGCCGTACCGGCCGGATCGGCGAGCAGCCTCTCCGTCCTTAGTGACGGGTTTCCCCGTCACATCCCCTCTCCCTAAACCAGACCACACGGTCCGCAACTCAGGCCCATGTGGCCCCGCGTAGAGGAAGGAGAGGTGTTTTCAGGGAAACCAGGTTCCTCAGACCTCGTTCTCTACTTTTTTCTTTTTCTTTTTGCGCCCGGTCGCACGCCTCTGTGCCGACCAGGGCCTCCTACGGCGACTATGCCGGTAGGCTTCTGGCACACCGCGTGCCATCACCAACGTTCTCTGAGGGCGGTAATCCACCCTCCTCCCCCTCCCCAAACCCTTGGTGGGCGCATCGTACCCCATATGTGGGTCACCGATGCCCGTTCGTTCGGCCGAATCTCCGTCGACTAGGTGAGCGCACATAGCATCGTTGCCGGACGCGAGTTTGTGCTGCCCACCTACATCTCCGGTATCATCAACCACGTTCTTCCCCCTAAACCAGTGCTCTAGCAAGGAGCCTTTTGCTCCTCGCGAATCACGCCACTGCTTTTTCCTCACGACTTCACGCTCGATCTCGTTTTTGTCGGAATTTGCTGCATCTCTTAGACGCTTTTAAATCAGCAATTTCTCATACGCTTTCGTAGGTCGCGTATGTTCGGGGCAGCATGCTTTCTGCACCCATTGAAATACTGATCGACACTCGCTCGTTCCTGACCCCTCTGGGTCAGGTGCTCTCTCGTGATCGTTCGCTCCCCTGGTGTGCCCAGCGCTGGGCGCAGCATTACTGCCGCTGGGGGCGTCGTTCACACTCACGTTACTCGTACTCGTCACACTCTGCGGTATTTCCCGGTCTTCCATTTGTTTGCCGTTACCAGCACACACTGCTGGCTTTTGGCTACGGCTCCGGGGCTCGTTCCCGCTCTCGTTCACGCACTCGTTGTGCAGTATAGCAGGTACCTTCTGACTCGGCTCTGTGCTGTAATCAGCTTGAGGCGCTCTGTTGGTATTTTTCCCGCGATTAATACTGACACATTTGTCGTCTGTCTCAACGACTTTACTCGTGACGACCCGATTCGACTCAAGCTGATTAATCGGCAGAGCTCGCAAGTCAGATTCGTCAACCTGTTCCCGAGTTTTCGCCGACATTTCATTCGCTCGTTCGTTCGTGTCGTTCTCTCGACTCGTTGAGCTCAACAGCTGGTTTTTCCAGTTATCGAACTCCTCAATTGCCTTCTCCACCGCTTGAGTCTCCGTTCGTTCAAGGTTCCGTTCCGTTTTTCCCGTCTGGAGGCTCAAGGTCGGCTGGCTCGTCCCCTCTGTAATGGCGTGGAGCGCATGGGACTTTAACGCACTCCCGCCTCCCCTTTTCCCGTCAGCGCTTTAAGTCCCTGGCATACAAAACACGAGTCGTATTCGATTCCCGGTGTCTTGCACACCTGACAGTAAAGCGCCCCCTGGGCTTTCTTCGGGCAATTGCGCGAGAAGTGTCCCTTCTCGTTGCAATTGTAGCAGATGTTAGATCTACAATCTGCTGCCCTGTGCCCAGGTTTCTGACAGGAGAAACACACTCCCACAAACGTGTTACTAGGGCCTCCCATGGGCCCGTTCGCGTTCCTCGACGCATTCGCGCTCCCGGTGTTTTCGTTTGTGTTTCCAGACTTCTGTGGCGACCCCGATTGGCCGCTACTCTGTTGCGCTCGTTCACTTTTCCGGTCTTTGATCAGCTCGATCAGCAGCTGTTTCAGCTCGCTGATTTCTGATTTAGCCGGTCGTTCCGTCGTCGCCGCAGCGACCTCTGCTTTCTCTTTCGTTCCCTTCTTTTGCGGCTTATTCCCTTTCCCTTCCTCTGCCGAACTCTCATCGTTGCCGCGCTTGCTGTCATATTTTCGGATCGCCGATATTGATCCCGATTTCCTGTCGCTTTCATACGCCGCTGCTGGTATGCGCGATTTCTCTTTGGTCGGCGGCGGCTCGTACCAAGCGTCCAGGTCTCGGAGCCTTTCGTACTCCTTGCCCGCTCGTTCTAAATCCCTGTATGAGTTTATTCTCATGTGCAGCATGGCACCTCTGTAAATGGGCAACAGGTTCCGGAAAGCTCTCGACCTGTCTCGCTTCCGTAGGCACCACCTTAAAGTATCGGACAATGGATTTAAATTTTGAAAGGAACGTCGCCATGTTCGATAAAATTGCACAAATCAGTCAGGCGGGCAATATTCACTAACTCGCTAAATCTCTTAATTCAACACGACCCACTCGTACACGCCGTCACCCGTCCTGCTTAACTGCACAAAATTACGAATTCTAATATCGACTCTCTATACCTCGAGTCACGTTCTTAATTGGAGTTATTCTCCGTCTTGTACATGTGCATGTATATATTCAATAATAAAATAAATCACTTAAATCGCAATGATGGAGGAAAAAGGAGTGTAAACTCCGTCGGGGACAACAATGGTGCGATATCAATAAATATGTATGTGAAATAAAATATTAATCAATATACATGTTCATACAATACCAATACATAATTGTATTATTATCTGGTTCGTTCAAATATACTGAATATTATCTGGTTTGGTTCAATTTCCAATGATCGTTTGTCCTTTGGTTGTGTGCTAAAAACCCTAACCATCCGAATATGCGATATACTGAAAATCGAATTAACAAAAGCAGAGAAAAAAAAACGAAAACTCAAGAAGAACTATCACTCTCTTTCGAAAAAAGTAAGAAAAAAACTTAACTTCGAAAAATAATTGATCGCAGAAAAAAAATTATTAACAATTTAATTTGTTAACAATTGGCAAAAGACCCAAGGACACTGTTATTCACACTCGAAAACGAAAGAAAAAGAAGAGAAAAAAAAAATCAAATTTGAAAAATAATTAATAACAATAAAAAATTATTAACAAATTAATTTATAACAATTGACTACGTCCACAACCACGAGCTCGTTCTACTACGCACGATTCCACTATTCTCAAAGTTGGCTGGGCCCAACGAGTAAACGACCAAAATTCCCAAATTGTTTATTAATAAACAAATAAATTATTCAAGTTATTTACGACCAAATGCGCTCACTCGTTGTCCAACCCAACTTCAAAGACAATTCAAAAATCGGCAACCTCGGAAAATTTTCAATTGAATTGATAAATAAACAATTATATTAATTGTTTAACAGTTGCTCGTTCTATGTTATTTGCCACTAACAGCGTCGTCGTTTGTAACAATAGTTCAATCGTTCGAAAGAAAAAAAAAACTTCTAAGTCCCGAAAAATTTCTAAGTTCCTAAATTAAAACTCAAATTTCCCGCAGAAGATTCACACTAGATAGATAACTAGACTCTACTGACCGTCCGACTCGTTATCATACGATCACACAATTTTATCATACGCCGGCGCTCTCGCTTATCGACACACTTGTGCTCGTACCAACTCGGCCACGTGGCGAAATTAATTTGCCCAACCTCAAAAATTAATTTTGTCGTTCTGGTTATTCCTCCTTGGAATAATAATTGATTTTTATAACGTTGAACGTCGTCCTTCCTTCCTTCCGTGGGATGTTTATGTATATGTATATATTTATATATATATCAATTTCAATCAATTGGGGAGGAATAAGGAGCTGAGCTCCGTCAGGGCAACAAGATAAAATCAACAGTTATCTCTCTATATTAAAAGCCAGACCGCCGCCGCCGTGGGAAATTTTGACCCCCAAGTTGCCCCCCCAAGTTGCCCCCTTAGTTGCCCCCCCAAGTTACCCCCTTAGTTGCCCCCTTGATTGCCCCCTTAGTTGCCCCCCAAGTTGCCCCCTTGATTGCCCCTAAGTTGCCCCCCAGTTGCCCCCAGTTGCCCCCAGTTGCCCCCTTAGTTGCCCCCTTAGTTGCCCCCTTAGTTTGCCCCCTTAGTTGCCCCCCTTAGTTGCCCCCATTTTCCCCCTCTTTTCCACCCTTTTTTCACCCCATTTTTCACCCTCTTTTTCCACCCATTTTTTCACCTTTTTTTCACCCCATTTTTCACCCTCTTTTCCACCCATTTTTCCACCTTTTTTTCACCCATTTTTTCACCTTTTTTTCACCCTATTTTTCACCCTCTTTTTCCACCCATTTTTCCACCTTTTTTTACCCATTTTTCCACCTTTTTTTCACCCTTTTTGTCACCTTTTTGCACCCCATTCTTCACCCTCTTTTTCCACCCATTTTTCCACCTTTTTTTTCACCCATTTTTTTCACCTCCTTTTCCCCTCCCTTTTTTTCACCCCCCTTTTTTCACCCTTTTTTTCACCCTTTTTTATCCCTCTTTCCAACCCTTTTTTCCACCCTTCTTTCCACCTTTTTTTCCATCTTTTTTTTCACCCCTTTTTTCACCTCTTTTTTCCCCCTTTTCTCCACCTTTTTTTCCACCTTTTTTTCCACCTCTTTTTTCACCCCTTTTTTCCACCTCTTTTTCCACCCTTCAATGAGAATCGAAGAGAATCGATGAGATATTTCCCATAGCAACCACTGTTGATATCCTTAGCAACCGTTGCTCCGAAAGTTGGAAACTCAATTTTAAGTTACACTCGTCGACCAAGAAAACTGAATTGTTATATTTGCTCCATAGCAACCGTTGTTTACCTCCCTAGCAACCATTGCGAAGGTTGGAAATGATCAATCTATGACCCATGTCCATAATTTCGATTTCAAAGGACACAAAATTTTCCCACTTAGCTCCTCAGTAACCGTTGTTAAACGCCCTAGCAACCGTTGCCAAGGGAAAGAAAAAGTAAGTCTCGTTTCCAGTATTTTCAACTGCACAGGATACAAAATCTCCGTTTTACCCATAGCAACCATTGTTTACGTGTCTAGAAACCGTTGCTGCAGTAGAAGGAAAGGACTAAATATTATTTTGGACAAGTTTTTTTCAATATAAATCCACTTATTCGTCGAAATTACCGTTTATTTACATCCCTAGCAACCGTTGTTTTGGAAGCTGGAAAAACAGTTTTAAGTCACACTCGATGGCCAGAGGCACTAAATTGTTATATTTGTTCCATAGCAATCGTTTTTTACCTCCCTAGCAACCATTACGAAGGTTGGAAATTATCAATCCATGACCTATTTCCATCATTCTCTACGGCAAAGGACACAAAATCTTCCCAATTAGCTTTTCAGTAACCGTTGTTTACCGCCCTAGCAACCGATGCTAAGGGAAAGAAAAATTCACGTAAGTTTCGTTTCCAGTATTTTCAACTGCACAGGATACAAAATCTCCATTTTACCCATAGCAACTATTGTTTACGTGTCTAGCAACCATTGCAATCTTACTCAAAATCTGCTGCTGAAAATCTGAAATGGAACACGCGGAATACCCAAACCAAAAAATATGATCTAGCACATGTCACTATTAACCTAAAGTTAAACCCACTATTAATCTGAAAACCGCTGCCAAGTGCCTTAGCAGTATGCTTTCTCAAAGAGGCTTCAACATCACCCACAAACGCGTCCCAAACCTGTATTTTCACCTTTCCACTAGCGTAGATACTATCATCTATTTTTCAAAAATTACAAAAAAATTATTTAATCAATTCAATTCGTATCTTTGTGACTGTGTAAAGTGTCGTTCTTTTTCAATTGACCAAACTATGTTGCGAGTGTTGATATCTGACCGGGCTCTCTTATTATTTGATCAAATGCAACAAAGCAAACTGTTCTAGGTTCTACACGATGCGAGACATTTGGACCTGCATAATTTTTTGATCAGTTCATCTTGTGACTGTCATACGGTTAAATGGCGGTCAAAATCGATCCGCACTGCCCTTAAGTCCGTATTTAGCACACTTGAAGACTCATTCTGATCATTTTCGACGGCAAAAGACATCAAATTTTCCCAATCTTCTCTATAGTACGTTGAAAATACTGGAAACGAAACTTACATCAATTTTTTTCATCATTAGCAACGGTTGCTAGGGCGGTGAACAACGGTTGCTAAGGAGCTAATTGAGAAGATTTTGTTCTTTGCCGTCGAAAATGATGGAAATAGGTCTTAAATTATTAATTTCCAACCTTCATGACGGTTGCTATGAAGAAAATAGAACAATTCAGTGTCCTTGGCCATCGAGTGTGACTTGAAACTGTTTTCCGGCTTGCTCCAATGAGCACTCATAAGGATTTGTGAGAAAACACGTTAGAAACGGTTTCAGCAAGATCGGACGATTCCTTCGAAAGTTATCCTAGACAAAAGAAACGAAAAATTTTACACCTTAGCAACGGTTGCTAGAGAAATAAAGAATGGATTTTGCTGAAAATTGAACTCGGCCGAGATTTTGCCGCGACTAACCTGTGTGCAAAATTTCAAGAAGATCGGACCATTTCTTCGAGAGTTATCGTGGACGGAAAAAAACGTTACACACATACATACATACATACATACATACATACAGACACTTTTGGATTTCCTTGTTTTTCGACCCGTAGATTACGAAAATCGAGGTCCCGAGGTTTGATTCGGTGGGTCGATTTTTGCCCCATTACAAAGCTTTCTCTTTGAGAAAGCAAAAACAAACGTTTAACATGACACACGGGGGGTTGGCGAGCGAAGCGAGCAGGGGGGTACCCCCCTAGTAAATAATAATAAAACCAAAATTTTCAGGAGGAATAAGGAGTTGTTCACTCCGTCAGGGGGCTGATCAATTAAATTGAGCAGAGTGATCACTGCTATAACTTTGATCACTGCTCGTTCGCCGCTCAGGAATTTGCTCCGTGAGCTTCGCCGATGTAAACATACGCGGCACAGCACCTGCCCGCGCGTAAACACGCGGGGCAACAGCACTCGCCCGTTCGCACCAGGTTCACGTGGGGATTGGCTCTACCGTGGGCACTCCGTATTTGTTACGGGCGCCGGGAGTGCCGTGACTAGCTCTCGCTCGGAGCACGGGGGACTCTCTCGGGGGGGGGGGGACGGCCGCGCGCGGAGACTCGAACGGAGTCTACCCGCGCGCTCGCTAGGCCGTGACGTCGGGGGGGGGGGGGGACGCGGGGAAGAGGCCCGGGCCAGGGCCGGAGCCCGTCGTTCCTTGGGTGTGTTGGCGCGCTCGCCAACACACACGTTCGCCCGGGTTGTGTCGGCGCGCTCGCCGACACACACGTTCTTACGGGGGGGGGACACCGGGGCCGCGACGCGCACACTGCCAAACCTTGCCGCCGTTCGCTGTCTCTCTCTCTCGTCCTCGGCTCGGCTCTGCTGCTCTCTGCGGCTGCTGGCTGCGGCGACGTCGTCGACCTCGGCGTCCTGGGCACACGCACGCACACACGCTCACGATCTCGCACACGTGGGGACTCTGCAACTCGGGTGTCTCGCGCGCGTCGCGTGTTGAGGCTTGCGGGCACCGGACGAGAATGGTCGTCCGCCTCGTGCTCACTCCCGGCCTCGCGCCGCCGGAACTCTCGGCGCGCTGCGGCTTGCATGCGCGCTGGAGAGTGCTGCCCTCCCGAGCCGGTAACTGCCTGCTAAGGTGCCGTACCGGCCGGATCGGCGAGCAGCCTCTCCGTCCTTAGTGACGGGTTTCCCCGTCACAAGTGACAAAGTGAAAAAAATTCACTCGAATCCCATGAGCTTTGACCTCAAAGAGAATTTTTAAAGCCATAAAGTTTCATAAAAGTAAATAACTTGTATTGTATTATAAGAAAAAGTTACTGTATAATTCCATTCAATGGTTCATCCACCTTCATACAGTGACTTTTCACTGTGAGTATTTGAGAGGGTACGTGTGACGCTCCGGCTAAAATCGCGTTTCATGCATTAGTTGCTCAATATAATATCGAACTCCATAATTAATTATTATATTTAGGATGATCAACTCAAAGGAATCTTGCCTGCTTACAAAAATAGAAAAGGAGCTGTTGAAATAAAACCAAAATCTGGACTGTTCATTGATAAATTAGATCCAAATATTGATAAATAACCCAAATTAAAACCTCAAATTATTCATTGATAAATAACCCAAATCGAACATTTTGAACTAACAAATTGAACTCTGAGGAAAAAATGATTCATAGTTTTTTGTCGTGACTTTTTGCGTAGAATATAATGGTATTCTCACCTTTCCAAATTAACGTAGTTCAGCTAAATTTGTGTGAATAATTCGTTATAAAAACTAGTTAATGACAAAAGAAAAAACACGGATGTTCTTTTTTGGCTATGTCACAAATTCAATAGTGTGACGCCACCTGCTCCAGATTTGGGTTTAATGGATTAATCAAACAAAGTTCACGAGACTTACATTGAGATGCTCCAGTCGGATACATTTAAAACACACATTTGGAACATTCACGAGATGATTCAGAAAACGAATCACAATTTGCATTATCAGCATCAATAACTGACCTAATGGAGCTTGAGAAACCAGGAACATCATCATCAGCAATTCAACATTTCAAAATACAGAGACGATTTCCTGTTTTGGATTCATCAGAGGATGATGGATGAATATTTGTTTCTATATTAATGATAACAGCAGCACCACGGGAAAAAAAATTGGCAGCTCCAAAAACCAGAATAGGCTTACCCTACGTTTTCGAAACGAAGCCAAACCGACCCTCGATTCGGATTCAGTGACCTAAAAGACGTAGGGTCTATTCTGCTATTCTGGTTTGTGAAGCTGCTAACTTTTTTTTCTGTGGAGCTGTATAAATTATACAGTATCATTTGTTATTATTGTATAATTTATACATATTCTTTTGTAATAGTTTCTTTGAAAGTTCAAATGATTGTCTTCTATCTAATAGTTTTCTTTATATATTCATGTGAATACTCAATTTGTTAATTAGAATAGTTACCAAATAATAAATCATCAAGAAAAAAGTATCTGTCTGTGATAACGCGATATTTTGATTATTTGATTCTACGGGAAAGCATGGAATTTACATCATTTCACTCGCCAGTCTCATTTAAACCGTAAATGCTATGTAAAATCTCAAAGTATTTTTTTTCTGAATGGAGGATGAAAAATTTAACGATGAATCATGTAGTAGAGCCAAAAATGCCACGATTCACCTAGATAAAAAAAAAATTCTTGAGAAAATCGTGCAATTTATCTATGAATTATATAACAAAGCCCAGGAAAAATCCGGAAAATTTCATGATTTACCTAGGATATGCATCGAAAAATTTTCTTGGCAAAATCGTGTGACTTCGCGATACTTCAATCCAAGTTATTTTGAATGAAAAATAACGGATTACTTCTATTGGAAAATTCTCAGTAAATTACAAGATTCGATAAAAAATAAATCCTTATGACAATTCTAAGACAGAATGAAAAGAAAAATGAGAAAATAAAAACATTTTCCATTGGAAAATCATGGCATCTGGCCATTAAACACGAATTAGCAAGGAACCTGCCATATCAAATGCCATGGTTATACAATGAAAAAAATTTCCATAGTTTTCCAAGGAAATAATTTCCACGCGGGAGCCTATGTACACATATATGCACTTTTATTCATAAAACTGTCTCATCTCATCGTAAATGTTTAACATTATTTACCTGAAGTATAGGGTTCACCCTTTTCAGGTATTAAAGTGAGATCTTCCCCATCAATTTCAATTAAAATATCTTCCCCCTGGTGATTTATGTCAAGGTGGAAGAAGCTCGTCAGCACCTCCCACGCCGACATTTCTTTCAAGGTAGCTGTGGATAGAAAATCAAGTTAATTTAAAATCAATTGTATTATACACAACTTCTCATGACATGCAATTGCTTAATTAATTACACGTATACATATGTATATATATTCGTGTATATATATATGCACGCGCATATGTATAGTGTGAATCGGTCAACATTCGTAGCGCGCCTCTATTTGTTTTCGAGATCGAGCGGCGACAACGAAGCTTGGTTATGCGCGGAGAGTCAGGCGCGCCGACATCGTAAACCGTTTGTTTACGTTCGATCCTACGCCCTGGCCAGTAGCGCGAGCGAGAGTCGAGCGCGCCCCCTTCCCCTCCGCGCGCGTGCAAGAGTGCCGGCCGGCAACACGTTGTCGCGCGCTTCCGAATTCTCGGCAACTTAACGGTCGATCAACAGTGATCGACTGTCCCTGCGCGCCGCTCACCTCGTCGCACCGAGGACCTCGTCTTCCTTGCGCTCTCGGCAATCACGCCTCGAGCGATCTCGTCTTTCGCCCCGCGACGATTAAAAACGTCGCGCGACGGAAAGCCTCGCGCCGCGCCAAACAATATCGTCGCGCGCCTCCTTGCTCTCGCGCCGCGGCAAAACACTATCGTCGCGCGCTTCCTTGCTCTCGCGCCGCGGCAAAACACTATCGTCGCGCGCTTCCTTGCTCTCGCGCCGCGGCAAAACAATCGTCGCGCGCTTCCGAGCACTCGCGACTTCAACTGTCGAACAACGACCGATCGCGTGCTCCCGCGCGCGCCGCTCGCCTCACCGCACCGAGGACCTCGCCCTTGCCAACATCCTCGAGCACGTGCCTCGACACCACGATCCGCAACGCGCAATGCGGAGAACCCGAGCCTCGCGCTCTGACGGACGCAATCGTCGCGCGATGAACGGGCCTCGACTCGGCGCCGATCCCACGTCACCGATCGCGCACCGCTTCAGTAAGCACTTCCACTTACTTGAGCTTTGCGGGGTCGGCATGCTCGATCCTCCAGCGTCTCCGCCGTCCGACATCCTCTCGACCTGGTTGCTCGGTGAAGGGAGGGGGCTGTCTGGAAACTCGTGTCTTTCGTCGCCTCGCCTTTCGCACCTCACAATTTCACTCACCACTCGGACACACTTTTACGCGCAGTGGACGCGGGCCTTTCCCATGACCTGATGGTTATTGCGTGGGGCAGGTGAATAAAAGGCCGTTCCGAGTAGATTTCAATAGTTTATTATATACGCGCCTTGCTGTACAGAACAATCGTGTGAGAGCGTCCGTGCTTCACGGCAGTCGCGAGACTAGTGACGATCGGCGCTCGCCGTGTCCGGCGGAGAGGGGAGGAGGGCCGAATGATACATATATATCCGACATTAGGAATTGAATAATAATATGAAAATACACTAATCGGAAGCAAAAGAAGCAAAAGAATAATTTTTCAATGTTGAAAAAGGCAAGGTTCCAATTTCAATAAAATTAAATTTCATTTATCTCATACAAATCTGTAGTATATAATATTTTCGTGAAGTATATAAATTAAACAAATGTAAATCATCGATATCATTTATAATATAACATTAAATCACAATATCTCTTTGTACCGTTTTTACAGTAATAATCAACTACAATATTATTAGTAAATCAAAGAAATATCACAATATCAATCAAGACAATCATTATTTTTTTCTGCAAACCACATACTCGTAGTTTCAAAAAGAACTATACACTGTTTGGTATGATATTGTCTCTATATCATATTTTCACCCTTTTTGTAAATATAGTATTATAAACCTATACTTCTATACTATATTATAAAGTTAATCCTCCCTAAAATTTAATGTATGAAAAATCTATGAAGGGGTCGACGCATATGAAAACTGATCAGATCAATCAAAAGGAAATCACCGGCGCTTTCATTCTCCTTATTTAAAAATTTGAAAATATTGATGCGTGGGCGTGAAGTATTTACTTGAAAATGGGTAGTTTACTTTCTTATGCCTATGATTTTTATGCTTTCAGAGAAATACGTGGAATTATGATATGGTGCAATTATGAGTATGTCCGATCGAAAGACATCGAACGGGCATTCATATCCATGATCAATACTTTGGAAAAATTGATGCGTGGGCGTGAAATTCGGGAAAACCACATTTTTGGAAAGATGTACAAAGTTTGTCGTTAAAACAATCGTAGAATCAGCATCATAATGAAAATTCTGATAAGACGGATCGATAGAGCTCATCGAGCATTTTCATTTTTCATTGTTAAAAGCTGAAATATGACGATGCGTGGGCGTGAAGTATTTACTTAAAAATGGGTAGTTTACTTTGTGATTTTTATGCGTTCAGAGAAATTCGTGAAATGATGGTATGGTGCGATTATGAGTATGTCCGATTGAAAGAACATCGAACGGGCTTTCATATCCATAATCAATACTTCGAAAAAAATTGATGCGTGGGTCGAATTTTCGTCATTCGAAAGATTTTAAAGTAATAAACAACTCTAAAAATGATGATTTGAAGAATTTTCGGTACGATGGGTCGGAAGAGAAGGTCAAAAGCTACAATTTGAACTGGCTATGTGTTGGAAAAATTGATATTGCGGGGGCGTACTGACCGAAAAAACAATTATTTGACGTTTGATTCCAGAAAAACGTTGAAAAAATAATATAATTTAGTTACCCATTCAAAAGTCAATCTTGCAGATTTATAGAAGAAAATGAGCGCTTTCATAATCTGAGGTGAGAAATCAAAAAAAATAGACGCGGGGCCGTAATCTACGTCATAGAAAACTTGCGCTTTGCCGAAAACCATTTTTCTCCAATTCTATCTGATAAACAACTCAGAAAATGATGATTTGAAGAACATGTGGTGTTATGGATCAAAAGAGAAGATCGAGGGCTATAATTTATATGCATCATGATGTCGATTGATATCTATTTACAATAAATTAAAAGTACAACTTATTAAAACTGAATTGAATATCAAAGATTATAGAATATTTTGTAGATATTTTTATTAAAATCCACACGAAAGACTCGAGCGAGCGATAGCGAGCGAGAGATTATTGCTAGTACACATATAAGATTAAAACTGTAGGATAGTAATACTCCCTAATCTCTGTAGTAATCATTTGACTACCTGAACCTATTAAAAATCGCAATTTAAAAAGAAAACGCAAAAAAGCTAAATGTACTTAACGTGCAGTCAATTTGGCAAGATTTCTTAATCATTTGTTACAGCCTATATAGGCCTACAGGGACGATCAAATTGGCATTGGAATAAGCTATCAATCATGTTCCCAGTGATATTCATAGAAAACTTTTGACATTCAAATCAAAAATATATATCTAAATCATCGTTACATGCCTATTGAAATATTCAACAATTTTACTCAATTTTTTGATTTATAAACGCATAAGAGGCCGCATTAGCTTCACACTTTTTGATGCGAAAAAGAGCAATTTGAGTAGGATAAGAAATAGTTTTGGGAAAACTGATGAGACCAATTGAAAGATGAGATGTTTTTACATAAAAAAGAGAAATGACACTTCGAGAGATAAAAATTAATTATTCCTGATTTTTTTGGTCGAGTGTGAATAATGAAATAAGAAAAGGGCGAGAAAATCAGTAAGTGAAATTTCAAAGTGTTGTAGGGGAGTGGTTTTGAGAACTAAATGGGCGGGGAAGGTACCAAAAATTTTCTTTTAATTCCCCCAACATAACCCGAGAGCGACTGATGCTCAGAGAGCACCGGAAATACGAATTCTGACAAACGTGTCAAATTGCCTGCAGTTACTTTACATAAAATAGTATGCTGCAGTCCCCAATAAAAAAATAACAATAAGAGAAATAGAACATGAGAAGAATAAACAAATAATATAAATAATAAAATCTACCGAAACGTTCAACAATCACAAGAATAACAGTGCTTGACAACCAAATCTCAAATGAGCGGAACCAGAGTCACAGCGTCCCCGCAGGTGAAAACCCAACACTCGCGGAGCCCGCGGCGGGCTCTGTGCAAGTGTATTGGTGTGTCGATGTGTCCGCGCATGCGCTTGACTGGATCCAAAAATACGGACATGCTCTTTCACAGGCTCTCCTATGGCTTGCCTCCTCTATCCGCACTACGAGGCGCTATCCCTCTGGTGCCCCTGCTCGCTCACCTCCCCGCATCGCCGACGCGCTGTCCTTAGTCGTATGCGTCCCCTCGTACAGAGTGCGCATACTCGTGTAGCCTTCCACGGCGCCGACCGACGCTAATAAAGTTTACCTTGTTTTCAACAGAACATCATGTGTTTGCGTATTTCCTTCATACCTTATACATACATTTATAGATACCAACACTAAAATATCCACACTAATGACACCTTCTAGAGACTCTGTGAGCCTAGACGTGTGAGTGCCGCCAAAATTTGAGTGAAGTGAAGTGTTTATTGCGGAACAAAATCATCTCAGCGTGCAGAAATGCCCACCGTGTCACATTCCCCGGCAGGCAAAAACCGCTCAGGCCTGCAATGACGTCCGACCTCCTTCTCGGACGACGAATCGCCTCCCCAGATGCAGGACGCAAACGCAGGGATGGACAACCAGGACAACTCAGCAGCTTCAGAGCAGGAGCCGCTTAATAACGAGACGCAGCCCTACGTCGGCAAAGGTACGCCCCCCAGCAATTTTCAAGGTGGCTCACTTAGCCAGCCTTTAGCTCCGGGCACAAACACCTCGTCTTTGCCTTCCGCAACAAACCCCATGTTCGCCGGCAACCTCCCGATTTCGACTGGCTCAAAATTGGATGAGAGAATGAATCTCGTCGGCACTAGCGTCTCCGTCATGCAAACACCGACAATCCAAGCAAACGCGTCTCATATTCATCCAAGTACGCACGGTTCAACGCCGAACACGAGCGTCGCGCCTCCCAGCGCGTCTCTCTCCCAAAATTTTCCGCGATTGAGCGTCGCGTCTCTGAGCGCGTCCCTCCCCCAAAATTTTGTGCAAACGAATGCATCAAATTTTTCCATGCCGAACGTATTCGGCGACGCAGCGGCTCCCGCCGGTGTCCCTCCTCCTCCCACTCTCTTCGACCCAACGCAGTATCATGCGCTCCAACACTCGGTTTTTCCGAGCGCTGCGCATCCAGGCCTTTCAGGCCCCGCCTCCCCCTTGGCTCAGCTGGCCGCCACCCTACTCCCCCTCCTACAAGCAGGCATGGCGGGACTCAGTGCGCAATATGCACAGCAGCCTCCGACTCATGAATTCCCCCGCTCGAGCGTCATCCCCCCTCCGGCCCCTAACTACCCAAGCGTGCCGGCAAGCTCGGACTCGCACCAAGTTTCGGCACCGGGCGGAGCTTTTGCTAGTGCATCCGAAGCATCGCACCTCATCGGTGCGACACCGACGCTCACAAGCTCATCTACCTCGAGCCTGCAAGGTAGTGCGCTGAATCCCAACGCGCAAGCCTTTCAAACTTCCGCGCAGGTTACAAATACAATCCTGCAAGGACTGGAGCTGCAAAAGGCGTACATGAGTGCGAGCTCTATTAAAGTCAGGCCCTTTGATACTCAATACCCGGAGACCTGGTTTGAAATTTTAGAAGCTCGTTTCATCCGATTGGGCATTTCTGACGACAGCTTCAAATTAGCTGCGCTCCTCCCGCACATTCAAGGAGAATCAATGAGCGTTTTGAGCAACGTGCTATCCCGTCTCCCGACGCACGAAAAATACAGCACGCTTGAAAAAGCTCTTCTGAAACGATTCTCTGATACCCAATAAGAACGCTTCAGAAAATTATTTGATAATGATTTTCACATGGCTCCAGGCCAACGCCCCTCAGAGATATGGAATCACATGCTACATCTCGCTGGCGGGCAAGTAACAGAGCAATTTCAAAAACTCTGTTTCAAAAGAAAATGCCAGAGAAAGTGAACGACACTCTGAATATTCTCAGTTGCAGCAATGCAACTTGGGAAATTTCACTGGCAATGGCAGATGATATTTGGACTGACAGCAAACAGTCGTCCGCGAACGCAATCTTCGCGTTATCATCTAAACCAACCCCAAAAGAAAAAGAGAAAAAAGACGAGAAAGATGAATGGTTATCCGAACTGATCAGCTGCATAAAAGAGTTGCAATTTTCCATCAAGCACCTCAGTAAACATGCGCGTTCACGCTGTAACTCTTGCACACATCATCCTGAGAACAAAGAGGAAGAAAGTCAGGCGGAGCAGCAAGCAGATAATTCGCCCAAGATCTGCCATGCCCACAGAAAATTCAAGGATAAAGCATACTCCTGCAGGCCCCTCTGTTCAAAACGGGATGAGTACCAAAAAAATAAAAAAAAACTAATGGCGTTGCTCCCAGCCTCGGCGACGGGAGACGACGGCTTAGAATTATCTCGCCGACCCTTCATAATAGAAACGATTTATAATAAAATCTTTCTATTAGACACAGGAGCAGAAATCTCTGTGGTGCCACACACGGAGTTGGAACGCAAAAAGCCGGCGTCCAAAGCAATTTTTGCTGCCAATGGAACGAACATCCCTACGTATGGCACAAAAACTCTCGAGTTAGATTTTGGACTTGGGAGAACCCAAGTTCAAAATCAAGTCCAATCATCCAATACAAGTGACAGTTCACCATCGCCGACGTTCTCTACGGCATCATCGGCACGGATCTCATTAGAAACATGAAAATTACTGTTGTTGTGTTACTCATCGACAAAGTGACTGACCAGGCCAGACCAGCGACAGCTGCTGACCGGAATTTCCAGTATCGACAAGTCGAACGAGTTTTCAAGAAAACTCTCGGAATTGCCCGAGGTCACAGGCCACGCACCACAAAGAAAGCCCAAGGAAGAAATGATCCACCATATCCATACCGAAGGACCGCCAGTCGTCAGCAAAGTACGGCGACTCACCGGCGAAAAGCTGGAAATTGCCAAAAAAGAGTTCGATCGTATGGAAGCAGAAGGCATTTGCCGACTTTCCGCCAGCTCATGGTCGAGCCCCTTACATTTGGCCCCCAAGAAGGATGGTACAAAGAGACCGTGCGGCGATTACAAGGCGTTGAATGCTAAAACAGCTCCCGATCGCACGCCGATTCCGCACATCCAAGACTATGCGCAGAATCTTCGAGGCTGCAGTTATTTCTTGAAGCTGGACATGGTCAAGGCCTTCAATCAGGTCAGAGTGGCAGAAGAAGATATTCCGAAAACAGCCATCATCACTCCGTTTGGCCTGTATGAATTCATGTATATGACCTTCGGCCTCAAATGCGCCAGCCAGACCTTCCAGCGCTACATACGGTGGCTCTTGAGCAAGCTGCTATTCATCTTCTGCTATCTCGATGACATCTTGATCTTCTCTAAAACAGCAGAAGAACATCTCGCACATCTACGAATGGTAATTGAGATACTGAGAGATAACGGGCTTCGGATCAACCTCGATAAATGCGAGTTTGGCGTCCAATCGCTTAGCTTTCTCGACTACTGGGTATCAAAAGAAGGCACGTCCCCGCTGCCCGACAGAGTCCAGGCCGTCAAAGACCGCGAAAAGCCAGCAATGCTGCATGAATCGCGTCGTTTTCTAGGTTTCATAACCTTTTACCGCAGATTCATAAAAGGATCGGCCGACACGCAAGTTCCACTTAACAACCTGCTGCAGGGAGCCAGGAAAAACGACAAATTTGTACACTTTTCTACAATTCTATACGTTTTCGAACGTTTCCGTACATTTTTATACGGTTTTGTACGTTTTTGTACGTTTTTATATGGTTATGTATGCTTTTGTACATTTTTGTACGTTTGTACACGTTTTTGTACGTTTTTGTACGTTTTTGTACATTTTTGTACATTTTTGTACGTTTTTGTACGTTTTTATATGGTTATGTATACTTTTGTACATTTCCGTACGTTTGTATACATTTTTGTACGTTTTTGTATGTTTATGTATATTTATATACATATGTATACGTTTTTTCACTTTTTTTGCATTTCTATAATTATATATGTGATTATATACTGATTTATGTATAGGTTTTTTATACGTTAAAGAAACCCTTTCAATAACTTAATCTTTATTACATATTTATATATAATTAAATTCATTTGATCATTTTTACATAAAAAAATTGAACAAATTATTTTTGTAATCAAAATTTGATCTGAACAGTTCATAATTCTACAAATAACATGTACATTAGTTTGATTTTTATCCATGGCACCTCCAGCAATTGTGCTACAATAAAATTGGTCACCGCAATGCATGAGTAAACTCGGTCTACTTATGAGTCCCCATCAAATTGCCCAGGCACTGTTTTGCCCGCCAATCAAAAACGGGTCACGTGCTTTTTGCCCGCCAATGAGGGCATACCAGGTCAATCAGCTGTTGGAACTTGATCGATAAAGAAGTTTCATATTTTTTCCAAATAACCCAAATAACCCAAAAATCCATGTTCTGCAACTTCAATTAAATCAATATTTTGCAGAGAGCTTTCAAAACTCTTTAGGACATTTTGATATTCTCCTTCGGTCATAACGCGATGATGATTTCAATTAAAACTGCCTTACCGACCTTATCGATCTTACCCCTACATACGTCTCAGCTCATTGGCGGGCAAAAAGCACGTGACCCGTTTTTGATTGGCGGGCAAAACAGTGCCTGGGCAATTTGATAAGGTCCGATATCATTACATCGTATAAAAGTAAAATCACTGAGCTGTCCATTTACAATTTTTACATGATTCACATTCGCATTAAAGCACTTATCTTTTACATTTAGTGCATTCATGAAAATTATTACAATATCAGTATCAACGTACTTCATTCTGCATATATTTCTTATTAATCCGAATACAAAATAATTTGTCACAATGATAGAATCGTTGTTTCTTTTAGATTTTACTTAAGAGCAATAACTACATCGTCAACCTTTCTGAATGAATTTCATGTATCTATAACATTCTCTCAGCTCTGTCAAATCAAAAATTTCCCTGAGGCACATAATTTCATTCCCTTCAAGACTATAATTTTTTTTTTCTTCCAAAGGCTATCACCACCTGGGTATATTATTAAAAATAAGACCAAAGACTAAATATCAAAGAATAAAATAATGTAGGTGTAAACATATATATATATATATATATATATATATATATATATATATATATATATATATATATATATTGTCACGGGCGGATAATTGGATTGTCTCAAAATCCATTTGGATTCGTCATCAATCCTGATGGATTTACTGCAAAAGCCCACTGCTCATTCTGGAATAATCCAGCTGAATTGCCTGGAAATCCAGCTGGATCATCCACAATCCTGCTGGATCCGCCGTAGCTCCCAGCGCGTATTTCGGAAAAATCCAGCTGGATTCACTGCCATAGCCCACTGCTGATTCCGAGAAAATCCAGCTGGATTGTCTGGAAATCCAGCTGGATTCATTCACAATCCTGTTGGATTCACCGTAGCTACCCAGTGCTCATTCCGGAAAAATCCAGCTGGATTGGAAAAAAATCCCGCTGGATTATGTGGAAAACTCGCTGGATCATTCGGAAAACTCTCTGGATTCAGTGATCTCTAGCGATCTCTTGCTGCAATAAAGTACATTGGGATCTGTCCAAATCTTAGTTTGGCTGTCAACAAATCCTGCTGGATTACCCGGAAAAGCCGGGCCTCTGGATTTTCCATGCCCTAAACTCCCTGGATTCCCTGCATCCAGTTGGGATCCAGTCGGAATCCAGCTGGAATCCAACTGAAATCCAGTCGAAATCCTGCTGGATTCCAGTGCAAATTCAGCTGGAAATCCAGTCGATTTTTTTCAACAGGGTCCCCCGTTTTACCATACAAAAACATAGTAAAATATATGTTTTCTATAATTACTTTCCTTTTGAAAAAATGTAAAAAAACATCTTAAAATGTACAGAAATGTCCACAAGTGTACAAAAATGGATGTAAATGTATTTTCTGTTCCAAATGAGACGTTTATAATCGGTTTTGTACGTTTTTGTACGTTTTTGTACATTTTTGTACGCTTTTGTGAGGAAGTTATTTTTACTGGGGTAAGAGAGAAGTATAGATGTGCTTCGCCTACTGACATTTCTGTATGGGCACTGATAATGATATTTAATAGACCTCGCACTCGTGTATAGTTCTCAAACGGTGCGCACTCTGGCGTGATGCGCACAAGTGCGTACTTCGTACCGGTGCGGAACCAATCTGGACAGGCCCTCATGCCGGGAGACTGAGGAGCACCACGAGCTTAATTCGATTCGGAAATGGATTATAAAAAACAAAGGATGAAAAATATATCATTTACGAGCAATAATCTCTCGCTCGCTGTCGCTCACTCGAGTGCTTTTTGGGCTTTTCTGGTAGTACTATTTGCAATATTGAATCATATAGAAAACAATAAAAGAATCTTTTTAATTTTCTCATTCATCAGGCCTAAAATCACAAAATCATTTGAAACAAATTTTTATACCCAATAGTATCGTGGATACAGTTCGCATCATATGACTATTTTCTAGTTTATTTGATGATCTATCCCCATCACAAGAGACAACAACAATTCTGATTCATGAATTTTACACCCACGCATACAAATAATTGAATTCCCAACGATATAAAATGGATGTGTTCAATCGACTCTATCGATTGGTAACAGCAAAATTTTCATCATATTAGATTTCGTTTCAATAATCATCACAAAACAAGTTTCTAAGACATGATTTTAACGTTACACACCCACGCATGAATTTAAAAAAATGTTCAGCATGATATATAAAAGTATCGAATTGATTGGTCAGATTCGAATGAGCACTACACTACTATTTCGACATTTTGCGCTCACGCACCAATTCTTTCAAGATTTCAACCATGAAATATGAAGGCTCGCACCACGCATATCTGCATAGTACATCAATGACTACTAGAACGTATGTGAAACCACCATTGTAAGTTCTCAATGATCTTAGAGAATCAAATCAGCTTTCCATACATCGTCAAACTTTTCTTACGTTCGCCGGGGGAAACGACGATGCACAAACTTGTGCATGTTGTAAGCATCTTGACCTTCGAGCCAGTCGATGACTTCTCGAGTTTTATAATTTTTTCGTGTCACGTGTACCAGCTCGTTGGCACTAGCATAAGTTGTAGGATTCGGAAATTCGTAGTAAAGGTTACTGAATTTCTTGTCCATATTTGTTCTTTGATTTTTTACCCTTAGCGATCGTTGTTTTTCTATCACTGCTTTTATTTTTCTTGATAGATCTCTTGATTCGCGAGAATAATTTTTCAAAAGTAATCTTGCTAACCATACAACAAACAGTCATCAGAGCCACGGTTCTTTCGTCAGGTGGGTTTTCACCGGCTAGCATGCGCGAAAATGCGTACACTGCCAAAATTCAGTCGGCTCTCTTGCAATTGGTGCTCTTATCGTTATAAGGCAGGTCGTTTACCAACGTCCTCTCGCTCGAGTCGTTCTAACAGCTTCGTTCCAGGACTGCAGAATATATACATAATATATATCCTGCAGAATATATAGTATTACCGTTTAAATCACGAGGTATCGGACCTTATCAAATTGCCCAGGCACTGTTTTGCCCGCCAATCAAAAACGGGTCACGTGCTTTTTGCCCGCCAATGAGCTGAGACGTATGTAGGGGTAAGAACGTTAAGGTCGGTAAGGCAGTTTTAATTGAAATCATCATCGCGTTATGACCGAAGGAGAATATCAAAATGTCCTAAAGAGTTTTGAAAGCTCTCTGCAAAATATTGATTTAATTGAAGTTGCAGAACATGGATTTTTGGGTTATTTGGGTTATTTGGAAAAAATATGAAACTTCTTTATCGATCAAGTTTCAATAGCTGATTGACCTGGTATGCCCTCATTGGCGGGCAAAAAGCACGTGACCCGTTTTTGATTGGCGGGCAAAACAGTGCCTGGGCAATTTGATGGGGACTCATATTATTGTGACGATGCGCTGATACAAACTGACAGTAACCAGCCGGGCGTGGTCGTTTTCTATCCCTCATGGCATCATTGATCAAATCCACTATACAGGCGCCTTGCACTGTGTTGTCATCTACTTGAACAGATCCGCGCTTATCTCACTCAACGTCACCAGTCATCCTCAAACGTTTCCCTTACCGTGAGATACCGTTGCAGAGCTTGATTGTACAAAGCCCATTTTGCAGAATCGTTTTTACACGCTCCATCTTTGTCATTTAGTCAACAAATCACCAAGGGTAGTTCCTATTGGGGGGGGGGGGAGCACTGGTGAAAATACATTACCGTATTCAGCGACGATTTCCTTCTTACTGTCGAGATTATCGTGTGGGCTCGCTCATTTCCTGAGAACCGGTGTGTGTTTGCGAAGACCTGACTTGTGGTTCTTGGTGAAGGTAACGTTTCCGTTCAGTGCGTTCAAGGCACACTTGCAAATGTGTCTGACGAATTATGGGTCGGCTCTGCGGAGGATCGCGTTACGCTGTTCTGTATCGAGGTGATACAAGTCTCTGAGAATGTCGATGTATTTCCGTCCCATGGGACGATGACTTCTCAAAGCCATCACAGCGTCACAACTGGCATGTTGTTCGCAGGGTCACTACCTTTTATTTTTTTTAGGCTCATAAACATATTGATGCTCATCGTCGGGAAAAATGCATGCTCGGTACCGGCACACTAGGCAAAAACGGTGAAATCGGCGACTCAGCCTCATAACTTTTAAAGGAGGCCATATTTTCTGATCATCTATAGAATAGATTCCAATCAATCCCAAACTAGAGAATTGATTTTTCATTCAGAATAAAGTGATTTGAAAGTGCAAAAAATGGGTTGTTTTGAGAAATTTAAGGAAATCCAGTTACAAGATCGTTGAAGAATTTTTGAAAAATGTTGATAATTACTCCTGTGAATTGCAAATAATCAAAAAAACTAAGTCTGCAACAAATAGACACATAAACTTCGAACTTGACTAGAAATTTAAATAAATATTCGGAGATCAGCAAGCCAGTACTGAGGAACAAAAATATTATATTACTTAGCGAAAAAGCAAGAATTAGTGAAAAATCTCGAAGCAGGATGAATAGGGGAATCGAAGAAAGAAAAACTCTTTTGTCTGTGAGCCAGGCTATAAGGACTCATCAGTAGCTCGTCAAAAACACTCCGTCGCTGACCGAGAATGCACTTCGGAACATGTGGGATGGAGCGAAGAGACCCTCGCACTAATGGTGTCAAGCATAAATCCAAGACCCCACCTTTGCTTGACTCGTTTTTCATATTGTAAGGGCCACGATCCGATCCCAAGATTGGAAATTGTTTTAATTTGTTTTGAGTAGAAAGAGAGTGAAATTCGAAAAATATGAAAAAGTGCATTGTTTCTTAAAATCACGTGATATACTCGTAGCTATTTGTTGGATATGTATATATATCATTCGGTCCTCCTCCCCTCTCCGCCGGACAAGGCGAGCGCTGGCGCTGTCGCGCCGATCGTCACTAGTCTCGCGACTGTAGAGAGGCACGGACGCTTGCTCACGGGTGTTTGCAAAGAGGCGCGTTCATATAATAAACTTATAAATACTAACTCGGAACGCCTTTTTATTTACCTGCCCCACGTAATAACCATCAGGTTATGGGAAAGGCCCGCGTCCACTGCGCATAAAAGTGTTTCCGAGTGGTAAGTGAAGCTGTGTGGTGCGAAAGGCGAGACGAGGAGAGACACTAGTTTCCCGACAGCCCCCCCTCCCTTCACCGAGCAACCAGGTCGAGAGGATGTCGGACCACGGAGAAGCTGGCGGATCGAGCATGCCGACCCCGGAAAGCTCATGTAAGTGGTAGTACTTACTGGTGCGGTGCGCGATCGGTGACATGGGATCGGCGCCGAGTCGAGGCCCGTTCATCGCGCGACGATTGCGTTCGTCGGAGCGCGAGGCTCGGGTTCTCCGCATTGCGCGTTGCGGATCGTGGTGTCGAGGCACGTGCTCGAGGACGTTGGCGAAAGCGAGATCCTTGGTGCGGTGAGGCGAGCGGCGCGCGCGGGGGCACGCGATCGTTTGTTGTTCAACAGGTGAACCGCGACGATAGTGTTTTGCCGCGGCGCGAGTGCTCGGAAGCGCGCGACGATTGTTTTGCCGCGGCGCGAGAGCAAGGAGGCGCGCGAGGCTTTCCGCCGCGCGACGTTTTCAATCGTCGCGGGGCGAAAGACGAGATTGCTCAAAGGCGTGATTGCCGAGAGCGCAAGGAAGGCGAGGTCCTCGGTGCGACGAGATGAGCGGCGCGCAGGGACGGTCGATCACTGTTGATCGACCGTTAAGTTTCCGAGAATTCGGAAGCGCGCGACAACGTGTTGCCGGCCGGCACTCTTGCACGCGCGCGGAGGGGAAGGGGGCGCGCTCGACTCTCGCTCGCGCTACTGGCCAGGGCGTAGGGGCGAACGTAAACAAACGGTTTACGGTGTCGGCGCGCTTGACTCTCCGCGCATAACCAAGCTTCGTTGTCGCCGCTCGATCTCGAAAACAAATAGAGGCGCGCTACGAGTGTTGACCGATTTACACTATACATATGCGCGTGCATATATATACATACGAATATATATACATATGTATACGTGTAATTAATTAAGCAATTGCACGAGATGAGAAGTTGTGTCTAATATAATCGATTTTAAATTAACTTGATTTTCTATCCACAGCTACCTTGAAAGAAATGTCGGCGTGGGAGGTGCTGACGAGCTTCTTCCACCTTGACATAAATCACAAGGGGGAAGATATTATGATTGAAATTGATGGGGAAGATCTCACTTTAATACCTGAAAAGGGTGAACCCTATACTTCAGGTAAATAATGTTAAACATTTAAGATGAAATGAGACAGTTTTATAAATAAAAGTGCATATGTGTGTATATAGGCTAGCATATATACATATACATATCTCTCTATATTAAAAGCCAGACCGCCGCCGCTGCCGCCGCCGCCGTCAAATTTCTCCACCCCTTTTTTGCACCCCTTTTTTGCACCCCTTTTTTGCACCCCTTTTCTGCACCCCTTTCTTGCACCCCTTTCTTGCACCCCTTTTCTGCACCCCTTTCTTGCACCCCTTTTCTGCACCCCTTTCTTGCACCCCTTTCTTGCACCCCTTTTCTGCACCCCTTTCTTGCACCCCTTTTCTGCACCCCTTTCTTGCACCCCTTTTCTGCACCCCTTTCTTGCACCCCTTTTCTGCACCCCTTTCTTGCACCCCTTTCTTGCAACCCTTTCTTGCACCCCTTTTCTGCACCCCTTTCTTGCACTCCTTTCTTGCACCCCTTTTTTGCACCCCCTTTTGCCACCCCCAACTCTCGAAGGATTGGTCCGAATTTCTTGAAATTTTGCACACAGGTTAGTCGCGGCAAAATCTAGGCCGAGTTCAATTTTTAGCGAAATTTCTTGGTTATTTCCCTAGCAACCGTTACTAATGTGTTTTCTCACGAATCCTCATTTAAGTGCTCATTGGGACCATCAAAGTCAATGAGAATCGATAAGACATTTCCCATAGCAACCACTGTTGATATCGTTGGCAACCGTTTGTCTACATCCCTAGCAACCGTTGCTTCGGAAGCCGGAAAATAAGTTTTAAGTCAAACTCGATGGCCAAGGACACTGAATTGTTGTATTTGCTCCATAGCAACCGTTACGAAGTTTGGAAATGATCAATTTACGACACGTTTCCATCATTTTCGATGGCAAAGGTAGCTCCTCAGCAACCTTTTTTTACCGCCCTAGCAACCGTTGCTAAGGGGAAGATAAATTCACGTAGTTTCGTTTCCAGTATTTTCAACTGCACAAGATAGAAAATCTCCGTTTTACTCATAGCAACCATTGTTTACGTGTCTAGCAACCGTTACTACAGAAGAAGAAAAGGGCTGAATATCACTTTGCATGAGTCTTTTTAATCCACTTATTCATCGAAACAACCGTTTGTTTACATCCCCAGCAACCGTTGCTTCGGAAGCCGGAAAATAAGTTTTAAGTCAAACTCGATGGCCAAGGACACTGAATTGTTGTATTTGCTCCATAGCAACCGTTGTTTAACTCCATAGCAACCGTTACGAAGTTTGGAAATGATCAATTTACGACACGTTTCCATCATTTTCGATGGCAAAGGTAGCTCCTCAGCAACCTTTTTTTACCGCCCTAGCAACCGTTGCTAAGGGGAAGATAAATTCACGTAGTTTCGTTTCCAGTATTTTCAACTGCACAAGATAGAAAATCTCCGTTTTACTCATAGCAACCATTGTTTACGTGTCTAGCAACCGTTGCTACAGAAGAAGAAAAAGGCTAAATATCACTTTGCATGAGTCTTTTTAATCCACTTATTCATCGAAACAACCGTTTGTTTACATCCCTAGCAACCGTTGCTTCGGAAGCTGGGAAATCTGTTTCAAGTCACACTCGATGGCCAAGGACACTGAATTGTTATATTTCCTCCATAACAACCATTACAAAGGTTGAAAATGAACAATTTATGACCCGTTTCCATCATTTTTGATGGCAAAGGACACGAAATACAAATCCTCCCTATTAGCTCCTCAGCAACCGTTGTTTAACACCCTAGCAACCGTTGCTAAGGGCAAAAATAATTCACGTGAGTTTCGTTTCCAGTATTTTCAACTGCACAGGATAGAAAATCTCCTTTCTACCCATAGAAACCACTGTTTACGTGTCTACCAACCGTTGCAATATTTCTCGAAATCTTACCAAATATCTGAAATGAAACACGCGAAAAACTGACACATGACACTTTTAACCTAAAACTGAATAAACAAACGTTTAACATGAACATGAATGAAATTAAGCTTTTATTTTGATTCGAATCGTTAGTTTAGTATTCTTTTAATTGATCAAAATCAAAGTTTCAAGTTTCAAGTTTTATTGATTTCAATGTAATTTTTATTCAACCAGCAATTCACTGCGCGCGCGAGCGCGCGCATTGAGTTTATTGGTTGGCTGAACACGTGGATGATAAATACTTTTTGTTCATCAACAATATTCCAAGAAAACACTTGGAATATTGTTGATTTCAAATGCTTTTGTAACCTTAGCACATCGAAATACTGACAGCATAGTAAACATTAAGGATAACCCCTGTGGATGAAGAAAAAAAGAAAAAAAATTTAAACTCCCAACTCACTTCACTCACTCGTGTTTCCATTCACTCCGGCTCCCGACCAATCAAAATTGAGCCCGTTAGGAATCGACCAATCCAAAAAAGTTCCTCAAGATGGCCACCGCCATCGGAACTTCCTTCAATTTATGAATTGATTATTACTACACTTATCATTGAAATTATTGACTTTCAAAGAACACATGGGGGGGGGGTTGGCGAGCGAAGCGAGCAGGGGGTACCCCCCCTAGTCTCTCTATATTGAAAGCCAGACCGCCGCCGCCGCCGCCGTCGTGAAAGTTTTCGACCCCTTTTTTGCTCCCCTTTTTGGCTCCCCTTTTTGGCTCCCCTTTTTGGCTCCCCTTTTTGGCTCCCCTGTTTGGCTCCCCTTTTTGGCTCCCCTTTTTTGCTCCCCTTTCTTGCTCCCCTTTTCTCCCCCCTTTTTTACCCCTTTTTTTACCCCTTTTTCCACCCCCTTTTTCTGCCTCTTTTTTCACCCCTTTTCCCCCCTTTTTTCACCCCCTTTTCCACCCCCTTTTTTCACCTTTTATTCCACCTCTTCCACCCCTCAGTTGGAGGTCCATTTTTGGAACTGTTGATGACTGAGAAGAAAGAACATCGAAGCTCCGACATTTACCATAGCAACCATTGTTTACGTCCTTAGCAACCGTTATTATGGAGTGGGAAAAGTCAGTTAGAGGTCCATTTTCGGAACTGTTGATGACGAAGAAGTAAGAACATCGCAGCTCGGATATTTACCATAGCAACCGTTGTTTACGTCCTTAGCAACCGTTACTATGGAGTGGGAAAAGTCAGTTAGAGGTCCATTTTCGCAACTGGTTGATGACTAAGAAGCTCGGATATTTACCATAGCAACCGTTGTTTACGTCCTTAGCAACCGTTACTATGGAGTGGAGGAAATGAGTTAGAGGTTCCTTTAGTTTTCTCAGAGAGTGGCGATTAATGCAAGTTGAGGTTCAATTGCAATACTTTTAGAAAGCACACTGCTGAGGCACTTGTCAGTGGTTTTTCCAACTGCACAGGATACAAAATCTTCCCTCTTTTTCCACCCTTTTATCACCCCATTTTTTACCCTCTTTTTCCACCCATTTTTTTACCTTTTCCCACCCCATTTTTTTCACCCCCCCTTTTTTCACCCTTTTTTCCACCTCTTTTTTCACCCCTTTTTTCACCTATTTTTTCACCCCTTTCTCCACCTCTTTTTTCCATCCTCTTTTTCCACCCGTGTCTTCGAATAAATTATTTATTTCCAATAAATATGCAATGGTCCGATCTTTTTGAAATTTTGCACACAGGTTAGTCGCGGCAAAACCTAGGCCGAGTTCAATTTTCAATAAAATCCGTTGTTTATTTGCCTAGCAACCGTTCCTAACGTGTTATCTCACGAATCTTCATAAGTGCTCATTGGGACTATGAGAGTTGATGAGAATCAATGAGAATCGAAGAGAATCGGATGAGATATTTCCCATAGCAACCACTGTTGATATCCTTAGCAACCGTTGCTTCGAAAGTTGGAAAATCAATTTTAAGTTACACTCGATGACCAAGAAAACTGAATTGTTATATTTGCTCCATAGCAACCGTTGTTTACCTCCCTAGCAACCATTGCAAAGGTTGGAAATGATCAATCTATGACCCATGTCCATAATTTTCGATTGCAAAGGACACAAAATTTTCCCAATTAGCTCCTCAGTAACCGTTGTTAAACGCCCTAGCAACCGTTGCCAAGGGAAAGAAAAAGTAAGTTTCATTTCCAGTATTTTCAACTGCACAGGATACAAAATCTCCGTTTTACCCATAGCAACCATTGTTTACGTGTCTAGAAACCGTTGCTGCAGTAGAAGGAAAGGACTAAATATTATTTTGGACAATTTTTTTTCAATATAAATCCACTTATTCGTCGAAACTACCGTTTATTTACATCCCTAGCAACCGTTGTTTTGGAAGCTGGAAAAACAGTTTTAAGTCACATTCGATGGCCAGAGGCACTAAATGGTTATATTTGTTCCATAGCAATCGTTTTTTACCTCCCTAGCAACCATTACGAAGGTTGGAAACTATCAATTTATGATCCATTTCCATCATTCTCTACGGCAAAGGACACAAAATCTCCCCAATTAGCTTTTCAGTAACCGTTGTTTACCGCCCTAGCAACCGTTGCTAAGGGAAAGAAAAATTGACGTAAGTTTCGTTTCCAGTATTTTCAACTGCACAGGATACAAAATCTCCATTTTACCCATAGCAACTATTGTTTACGTGTCTAGCAACCATTGCAATCTTACTCAAAATCTGCTGCTGAAAATCTGAAATGGAACACGCGGAATACCCAAACCAAAAAATATGATCTAGCACATGTCACTATTAACCTAAAGTTAAACCCACTATTTATCTAAAAAAACAAACGTTTAACATGAATATAGCTGACATTAATCTTTTATTTTGATTCGAATCGTTCGTTCAGTATTCTTTTCAATCGAACAAAATCGAAAGTTCGAGTTTAAAGTTTTATTGTTTTGAATGTAATTTTCTTTTAATTATTACTACACTAATTATTGAAATTATTGATTTCTAAAGAACACACGGGGGGTTGGCGAGCGAAGCGAGCAGGGGGGGTACCCCCCTAGTATATATAATAATTGGTAGCACTTTTGAAAAATAAACACCTGATCAGTGTAAATAAATATATCCTTTACTGGAAAAATCCAATTAATATAAATTTACAATATTATTGTATAAATATATCTCTGACCGGTTGGATGGCGGATGTGTGCTTGTGTTCGGTACGCATAAGCTGTTTAACTGGAATGAACATTCGGAATGTCTTGTGTTCAGCCACTCTTGTTTGTTCATTCAATCTTTGAATTAAGTTATGCTTGTTGTTCGGTAAACTTATTTGAAGACGACCTATGGCAAACATGATCATGTAACAAAATCTCGAGTACAAAAATTCTAAAATTACTGGCTAAGTGTATCATTAATCTGCAGGAAAAAGGATGTTGAGCAAGGACCAATGGAATGACATAACCAAGTGGTATGATGAATTCGTCCTAGCACAGTTACCGGCCGTTATGCCAAGGCCGGAGTCAGAGGACGACTCGACTTGTAGACAAGGTACCTCCAAAGATGAGAATAAAGGTGAGAGTAGTGAAGGAGAGAAAGATGAGAAGGAAGGTGAGAGTGAAGAGGAGAGAGATGAGAGTGAAGAGGAGAGAGATGAGAGAGAAAAGGAGAAAGATGAGTCGGAGGATACCATCATGACAAAGCTCAATAAAATTGAGTCTATGGTCGAGAGCGTCAAGCGAACAGGTAAAAATGAATTGAGAATAGTGAGCAACCAAAAGGTTGTACCTAACCTCAAATTTTTGAAATCTAACAAATTTCAAGCACACCAATCATTCGAGCATAATGATAATAAGTCCCTTGAATCCCAAATAGTGGATGATACGGCAAAGAGGATTGCCGTACTCGAGACCTGCAAACTCTCGGGGACATCAAACTTTGTTGAGGGTCTTTCTGACAATACCTCTAAGCTGATGGATATAATGGAAAAGAAAGAAGCCATTAATGATCAAAGGTTAGCAAAACTTGAAGAGGAGTTAAAGATCAGTCAAAAGGAGAGAACGACTCAAAGCATCAAGTTCAGAGACCTGATGAATACCATCAGAGAGGACTATGCAGAACAACTTGACAAGATCAATGACATTGTCAAGGGTTTGACAAGCCTGAACAACAGACAGGAGAGTGAAGATGAGAGCCTAAGTATTTCTGAAGATGATGAACAGGTGAGAAATAATAACAAAAATTCCAATTCAGTAAAGATGAGTGAACAAAGTAAAAATTCAGATGCGAGAAATTCAGCTAAGGAAACTCCGGCTCGGACACAAAATAAAGATAACTTCCAAAGTAGAGACAATCATGATACTTTGAAACTAGAATTTATTAAAAGTGCTAATATGAAAAGAGATTATAAACTAACAAATGAGATGAGATTTGAACATTTCTTGGATTATTTTGTGTCAGAACTGAGAGATTGTAACCTCTCACATACTATTGATGAGAACAGCACTTTGCGTATGGATGAGACAGTTTTTGAGGATCACAAGTTCAGAACTCGTGACATCCTAATAAATCACTTGGATCAATCTTACTATTCTAAGATAATGCATTTAAAGGATCCTAAGATGATTATTGCAAAACTGAAGCAGATCAAAGCAGGCGAGGTAAATTTAACATCTCACACCATACGCAAGGCGCTGTATAACATGGAATATATAATTGGAAAAGAAACGGCTGTCGAATTCTGTGAGAGATTTGAAAATGTGGTGAGAAATTATGAAAACTCTCCCGGCGCCAAGCCATTATCGGAAGACGAGAAAAGAGATGCGTTTTATAATGCTGTTATGGTATCAGTGCCTACAGCTCAAACTATTGAGTTTGTTTCAAAAAGACATAATGGCGAAAGTACTTCATACGATGAACTAAAGGCAATTGTTGTACAGGAAGAGCAGGTGAGGAGAGCAAATGTTAACACCATCCCAAGGAGCGTAAATCAGGCCGACGTAGCATCGATCCGATGTTATGAATGCCAGAGTATGGGGCACATTGCATCTGACTGCCCCAACAAAGGGACAGGTGTCCGGTGTTACAACTGCAACGGATTCGGGCACAGGGCTTTTGAGTGTCCAAAGTACACTGGAAAAAGAGGAAGGTATGTCAATAAGACTAGTAGATCTCATAACTCGAATGGTGGTGGTGGGCCGGTGAGTGGTGCGAAAAGAAAGAGTAATAGCGATGCGAATGCGAGGGGTGCGAAACGTGGGCGAGTATCGAAGGGACGTGGAAGATCTAACTACCAAAACACCGGAAATAGAAGCAACAACGGAGGCAACAAAAAGGATCAAAATAAGCAACAAAACAAAGAGAAAGGTGAGAATCAAGTAGCGAGCGTTTATAACATAAGTTGCGAACAAGATCAAATTTTCTCCAAGTTTCTAGCGGATTCCGGTGCTACGGAGCATATTACTAATTCCAAAATGATCTTCACGTCTCTTGATGAAAGCGATTGTGGCGTGATAAAATGCGCTAACAAAAACAGTTCAGCTGACATAAATACAGAAGGCGCGGGTACAATATTCGTGAGAATGAATAACGGAGAAATTCTAGAATTTGATAAAGTCATTTTCGCCAACGCGTTAAAAGATAATCTCTTGTCGTTACGAAAATTCGCTGATATGGGACTAGCTATATATTTAGACAGCACCAAAATAAATATCTTTGATCCCTGCTCAAACGAAACACTCCTATCAGGCATATACAGACGACCTTATTGGCAAATAGAACTAGAAATTAGTAAAGATTTGCCCAATGGTGAGACTGTCACACAGAAAATAACAGGCAAATATTTGCCAATACAGTAGATGCGAATCCAGATGCGAAAAGATATAATACAGGAAGTGTGACAACTCAGCTTCAGTCCTTACCAGGATCTGTTCAGGTGCCTAGTAGCAGTGGAGAGTTTGAAATCCCAATAGATGAGAGTGATAGGGCAAAGGTAAAAGAACTAACAGAAGATGAGTATAAATGTGAAGATGTGAGAATGGAAGTTGTGAATGATCTTGAAAATAGAATAATTGAGAAAAATATAAAATTACTTGACTTATCGAACTTTGATATATCTATCACAGATAGAAAATTTTACAATATAGATGAGGCCCCCATAACAGAAGTTAATCCTGACGAATCCCCTTTTTCATTGGATACAAAAAGGTTTCTCGAAAAGAACAAAGCCATGCTGTTGCACGTAAGATTTGGTCATGCTTCAATTACCTATCTCAAGGCATTGCAAGCTAAATTCCCAAAAAATAAAGAGCTGCAAGATGCGATTTTCGATGAGGCGTTAAAAGACTGCGAAATCTGTCTAATAGCCAAATCAAACAAACTGCCTTTTTCATCAGTACGTACTCGGGCTACTGCTCCCCTACAAATTATTCATTCTGATACCATGGGTCCTATCTCACCGCCTTCTCATCCCAAGAGATACAGATTTATATCTGTGTTCATAGATGATTTCTCAAGACTAGCAATAGCTTATCCTATGACCCATAAGAATGAAACTGGGTATTGTCTTGAAAGATATGTAAGGAGCGCAAGAAATCTTCTAGGGTACGACGCAAAGGTGTGTTATTTGCGCTCGGACCAAGGGACTGAGTATACAGGTGGATACACTATAGAAGTATTGAATAATTTGGGCGCAGAATTACAACTAGCAGCCCCAGACACGCCTGAACACAATGGTGTGGCAGAGCGATTTAACCAGACAATACAGAAGAAGGTGAGAACATATATTTACGATGCGAAGTTACCCGAAAATCTGTGGGATATAGCATTGATAGCTGCTGTATACGCATATAATCGGACTCCGCACAAATCGAACCAAATGGTGGCACCTCTGGAAAAGTTTGCTCCCCCAACATAATTTTAGTATTGATCAGATCAAAAGATTTGGATGCCTGGCTTATGTAAAAGTTCAGAGAAAAACAGGCCCAAAATTCAGATATGAAGGAAGGCGAGTTATCCTGGTGGGCTACACACCAACAGGTTATATTTTGTTGAAACCAGAAGAAGGAAAATTTTATGAAAGCCGAGATGTGAGGTTTAATGAAAAACTGGTTTACGGAGACAAATATAACAAAAATGGAATAGAAGATTTTCCTGTTGTAAGCAATGATCTGAATAAAGATGAGTGGTTTATCAAATCTGAAATGAATGAAAGATGCGAAGAATTTTCAAAACAGGAGGGAGAATCCATACAAACTTTAAAACCGGAGGGAGAGATCAAGAGAAAAAGAGGTAGACCCCGTAAAACTGTAACTGTTGTTACTAAAAAGGCAGATGAGAAAGGTGAGCTTATTAACGATGTCAGTTTCTCGAATCTACCCCTTGATGAGAATATCAGAGCAAATGTTATGCTGTCCTATAACATATCAGATGAGATAGATGAGAGTAAAATCAATTCTAATGATGAGATTTTTCATGCCTTGCTTGCTGATATCAATTCTGATCCCTCTAATTGTAAAGATGCGATGAATTCAGATGAGAAAAACTGTTGGAAGTCAGCGATTAAAGATGAGTTAAATTCTATGAAGAAAAATAATGTCTGGGAAATAGTTAAAAGACCTACAAAGATGCGTGATGGAAGAAAGGCAACAATAATTGACTCAAGATGGGTATTCAAACGAAAAATGGATCCAGAAGGTAATGTCAAATACAAGGCGAGATTGGTTATCCGTGGGTTTAAGGATAAAAACTTCTATGAATTAAGCGAGACGTACGCACCTGTGTCAAGGTTGACACTTGTGCGAGCTGTGATAGGTATTATCAATAAGTTCAAATTACTTGTATGTCAAGCTGATGTTAAAACAGCTTTCCTAAACGGCGTCCTCGATGAGGAAATATATATGGAAATACCTGAAGGAGCGGAATTCACAGAGGAGCAAAAACGAGACCAAGTGTGTCGAGTGATGCGTGCCCTGTACGGATTACGCATCAGCCCGAAGAAATGGAACAATAGATTCACTGAAGCAGCCAAAGATCTAGGCTTGCAAAATTCAGATCTAGAACCATGTTTGTTCACCTGGCGAGAAGATACAAAATTTCTGATTGTACTTCTCTATGTCGACGACCTACTTATGGCGAGTAACGATGAGAGAAAATTGAAAGAGGTCACAAAAAGGCTCAGTAAAGAGTTTGAAATGAACATTGTAGGTGAGCCCAAGGAATTTCTCGGTATCAGCATAAGGCGAGATATTGAAAACAAAATTATTGAGCTGAGCCAAACGAAATACATTGAAAATATCCTTACTAGGTTTGGATTCAGTGAATCACATCCGCAAAGAACACCTATGATCACTACTCAAGTGAATAATAGGAGCAGAAAGGTGAGAGAAACGGATGCTTATGATGAGTTACTTACAAAAACTAAAACCAAGGAAAATGTTCCTTTCAGAGAAGCCGTGGGAAGTCTTTTATATCTGGCAGGTGCGACAAGACCAGATATTTCATATGCAGTGAACATTCTGAGCAGACATCAAGTAAGTCCAACCGAGGATGATTGGAAAATGGTTAAGAGAGTGTTCCGTTATTTGAAGGGAACTAAAAATCTGAGCTTGAGATACAAAGGTGAGACAGAAGATATCCAAGCCTTTTCAGACGCAAGCTTCGCTGATTGCTAAAACTCACTCACCACGTGTGGTTTTGTTATAAAAATGTTCGGAGATGCGATAGTATGGCGAACTCACAAACAGTCATACGTGGCACTGTCGACTTGTCAGGCAGAATACGTAGCGATGAGTGAGGCGAGTCAAGAAATGCTTTCTGTATACAACTCTCTTAGATTAATTTTAATCGAACCTCCATTACCAATGATCTTGTGGTGCGACAATAAAGCTGCGAAAACAAATACTGAGACGAGTGGAGGGAATAAACTGCGACATTTGATAGATGCGAAAGAAAATCATGTAAAAGAGTGTGTTCAAAGGAAACTGGTTGTTGTAAATTGGGTAGAGTCTAAGAACCAAATCGCAGACATATTTACTAAACCTCTTCCTTTTGAGTCTCACAAATATTTAGTGACTAAGTTAATGAATGATGATATTAATTATTAATTGTTATGTTGCAGAAAATAAGAAAGGTGTGAAAGATGAAAGACGGCGAGGAACCGGAGGATCTCATGGGAGGGAGTGTTGGATATGTATATATATCATTCGGTCCTCCTCCCCTCTCTGCCGGACACGGCGAGCGCTGGCGCTGTCGCGCCGATCGTCACTAGTCTCGCGACTGTAGAGAGGCACGGACGCTTGCTCACGGGTGTTTGCAAAGAGGCGCGTTCATATAATAAACTTATAAATACTAACTCGGAACGCCTTTTTATTTACCTGCCCCACGTAATAACCATCACTATTTTTTAATTTTGGTTTTTCTTCGATTTTTCGACTTTTGGTACAAATTGCGTGCGATGCGTCTATATCTTAAGTTTAGATTATAATGCCGGCTTTCGAGTCACGTGTGCTTTGTGCGCCGAGCGCGTGTTTATCAATATGGAGTACAGACGAAATCGCGTGATCAGGAAGGGTGACGAGTTATATCCACAACAAATGCCAAGGTTTACGAGGATAACACAATAATCGATCGTGCGAGGAAGGACAAAGGAAGGGGAGACTAATTGCTATGAAGCCAAGAATGTACTGCGGGTTGTTTAGTGAAATGGAGTGTTTGTCAAGCCCCAATTTTAGGCATAAGTAGAGGGTAGCGTCCCTCTCCCGGGGACTTAAATTGAGCATACGCCGCGCATGGCTCGAGATCGGTGATAGACGCTACGATCAGATGGAGACTCTTATCAGCCCGTAATATTGCAATATATAACATAAACCTATATATACATTGATTTCTCTTGAACAGAATATTTGCAATCATTTACGGTGTCTTGATATTTCTGAGCTTCCATATGTGGTGGAATATTCCCATTCCTTACCCAAGCCATCCCGTGTTGAAATCATGCCGCTAGGGTTGATTGGAAGGGAATGAGAAGAAACTGCTGAGGCCACCCCATCTCTCCACGTGAATATCATACCGTTTGGAAGGCTAGGAAACTCAGGATTTTTTCGATTTGTTGTAATATAGCGGTGATACTGATCCGAGTGCCTTTGGCCCCAAAAGCCTGTAGGATCAGTATCATTTTAAATCAGGACCAAACAGTCATCATCTTGTATAGCGTACTCTTACAGGCCGTTTTATGTGGGGTGATGGCGGTGAGGTCATGTGTAGGTGCAGGCTTAATAAAATCATTTTCTGATATAAAAATTTGAAATCTTGCTGAAAGATTGGAAGTCACTGCAATGTTGCGGGTCTTACGAATCCTGGCATTTAATAGGACAGATACCAATAGTATCGACTGATGTTCAAATCAGTTCGAGTCTTTTTCTCTCGAAGTCACGGAATTTTTTGGAGTAACTGTTCGGTTTGTTGGTGTCAACCAGCATAGTTCTCATTGTGCAGTCAATTGATCCCAATCAATCTCAAACTTTTCAGCAAATCAATCGCAATTGAAAAAGTTGATTGAAAGATAATTTGAAATATATTTTTTATTATGGTATCAAATACTAGTGTATCTTATAATAATAATGATTATAATAATAAATTCATATATACACACATATATGCATTGCAACGGTCCAAAACCGCTGCGCCCTTTTGTATATCTATATATACGTGACTCGCACGATCAGCCGGGCGAGCTCGCTCGCCCGGGCAACAGCACAGTTGCGCAGTCGACCACTGCGCAGTTTTGCTCCGCCTCTCGCTCGCGTCTCGCGGACCGCGGAGTGCCTCGCATCGGCGGACGTTCGACTTCTTGTCTCGCTCGCCACACAGCAACTTCTCTCGCGGAGCTCTTTTGCTCCCAGCAGCCGGGCCATTGTCGAGCCGCGCACGTGGCTCATCCAGTACGGCACGCAACGCAAGTAAGTTATCAAGGCGTAGGATTCTGGACTAGCCAACAGGCGAAACGTTTCCTAGTGGATTCATAGGAATTTGAGCTTGCTCATTCTCCTTTGTCTCTGCGTGCCGTAGTAATAAAAACTCCGGGCATGAAACTGCGAAACATCAATCTATGGAGATTGAAGGGACTATCAGTAGTCGGAGTTCGCAACCGCGTTTCGCGTACGGGTCGGAAAAGCGCCGCCGCGTGCATAGATTGAGTAGGTAGTTGTAAGTAAACCGTATGACCGGGCGTCGGCCATTTTTAGCAGAGTGCGGGGCTGCCAGTGCGGTAACTTCACGGTAGTTCAGTACATCGGAACAATAAATTCCGATCGGAAAATCGACTAGTGTACGTAAGCTCGGAAAAAACGTTGAGCAGTACGCATCGTCGTGTGAGAAATCGCATCTCGTGTTGGAAACTCGCGTGCATAGTACGAAATTACAATTCAGTCGTTTTAGCTAAAAAACCTTGCACCTAAACTAAAGTCGTCGAGTAAAAATTAACAATTCTTTAGTAGAGTCAATTTTAATTTCGAGGAGAAATCCTCGTATAACCGCTGTTACAGGTCGTCGCAGCCTCGTAGCGTGTTGAACGCTTTCGACGCGCCACGCCGAACATAGCAGTACAGGAGAGGGTTGCGGTTGCCGTCCACCGTCCTCTCCTCATTTAAGGGCAGCTTATGCCGCGTGGGCTCCGACCGGAGCACCAGCCTTATTTGTCGTTGCCACGCGACATTGATCATTCCACAGTTTTCTTTTTTCAATAAATCATAGTAAATTTCAGCCTACTGGTTATCATTTATCTCCTACAAAATACCTTTCCATGCATGCGTCAGAAATAAATCTAAGTTTTCAATTGAAGAGTGCAGTGCACCCACAAAAAATATTTATTTATGTATATTGACTGCCTCCCAGTCCATACTTATGAAATAAGTCGCTGCAGCATATAGAATACTTGTAATGATTATAATGAAATTACTTGGGAATTTCCTCCTTTTCATGGATTGTCAGGTTCCAAGAGATCAAATTCCTCTATTCGCTCATATTCGCTCTCTGGAATGACTGAGGAAACGTCTGTACATGTTTTCATCATGTTTGCATCGTCCAGCATATTATCATGTTCTGAAATTATTGAATCAAATCAACAAGCTCGAGTTATCACAAAAAATCTTGGTTGGAGAATTTAACAGATTTGGAGCTAGAGGGTGCGATGAAAAAACTGGACCTGCAAACGCGCAATGCAGCAGCCGCGAATATAATCAAATTAATGCGACGTCTAAATGGGGACTACGAGGCGGCCGATTTCATAGAGCGTCCAGAACTAGCGACAGAACAGGAGTTGTTCGAGCACAGGGAAAACCTGCTGATAGAATATACGCAGTACCTGGGAAACTTCTGCCCCACGACGCTGAATGAAACGGCAGCCCGTATACAGCGAAGTAGGTTAGAGCGCACGACAATAGCAGAAACAGAAACAGAAACAGAACAACCCAGTTCGAACAGCAGATCAGCCGACAAATCTACAGAATGCCCATCACGTACCGTCAGGCCTCAAGCCCCAACTTACCCAACCTGGGGGAGGGGGGCGCACAGTATGTATACTGTACCGGAATCTGCTAACACGTGGACACCAGGACGACGTAGCATCTTCAACAATTCGGTTGTTGATGTGGGAAAAATCGTCAGGTCCTGGAAGATCGGGTTTTCAGGCCTGGCAAAAACGACCAGCATCGAAGAATTTTTGCAAAGGGCGGAGGAGTGCAACAGGTCGTCGAATTTGTCAGATGCAGAGTTGATCAACGGCATGACGGAACTGCTGTCTGGATTGGCGCTACAATGGTATCGGCAGACGCGACACCGATGGCATACATGGCAGGATTTTTGCGACTCGGCGCGTCTCATGTACGGAGTCGGTAAAAATTTCCAACAGAGACTAAGTCGAGAAGCTGAGCAAAGAACTCAACATCCTAAAGAGCCTGTCACGGACTATATCGTCTGCCTGCTAACAATTTTGAGCAAAATGCAACCCGCATGGCCGTAGTCGCAGCAGATTGATTTACTGTTCGCAAATCTGCTGCCTGGACTGCAAAGGCAGATCAAACGCGAACGAATCGCAGACGTCGATACGTTCATACGAGAAGCAAAGGAGGCAGAGTACTTCATAAACGCAGAAAAATACTACCAACCGCCTCCACCGCCGGCGATGAGCCTTCTGCCGGAGACTGCATTTGAGGAGACAAAAACGTGGACGGAACCCGACTCCGCCTAACAGCTTACGATGTAAACAAGGCTGCCAAGGAGGAGGAGGAGGAGGAGCGGAAAAGGGCAAAATTTTCGAAGCGCCTATCGGCACCAGGAGACGCAAGACGTCGCAGCGCATAATTCGACTTCACGCTTTATTATCAGCTGCAGCTCGAGGTTCTGCGAAACTGGCACCAAATTTCACTCGAAATTATATCGCCAATGAGCAAATCGGCCTTAACGTCAACCGACAACGGGACGCGTCGGGTAAGGATGACGGGATAACCCACATTTCCTGACATCAAGGACGAAGTTTCGGGATCTGAGAATCTGATCCTAGCGACTTGCGGCGAAGCTACTGGCCAGGGCTTCGGCGCTAACGCAACAGCTGGACCAGAAGCTTTGAGGAAACGAAGTGGGTGGCCCCGAAAGATCCCTTTACCACGACGGAATCTCACCATTGTCGAACGGGACTGCCGCAGGTACAATCGTAAGCGCACCTGACGAGGCTAGCGCGAAGAAAGTACCAGCTCATGACGAAATGTCGAGCGACCGGGTTGCCAGAATACCGCGGAAAACGCAACGAGCTCGAACGCTGATGTAGCGAGTGAAAAGGAGATAATGGCAAGCGACATCGTTGACCAGACGTCGAGAAGACGTCTGGTTGCCCCACGTTGGGCGCCAGTTATCACCGCCGTATTTATTATTAATAATTAATACTGTAATGGCCTTAGGGCCTGGAGGATGATAACAAATGCGCGCACGAGGTGGTGAAACTCGTGTGCGCGGGAATGGGATCTTTGGCAGGAATAGCGTGGCAATGAAGAATACAAAACGGTTCTGACGAACACACAGTTTATTAATTAAGATAAAGGGGAGATTCTACACGGGTATGAGGCGTCGAGCCTCGGGTCGCGTCTCGCGGGCCGGAGCGAGAGAGAGCGCGAACGCGTGTTGGCCGGGAGAGAGAGAGATGATGATCGAGCGGAACTTACTCGGCGTTGCGTGGGTCTCCGGCTCTATTCGGCGGTCGGGGTCAGCTCGGTCGCGGGCGCACGGTTAGTGAGCTGGTGAACCTAGGGGATGTCGCTGTCGTCTTCCTGGGGCGCGGTAGCACCTCGGGGCGGTCTCGCTATTCGAGGGCACGTGCTATCGCGCGCGAGGGCCGGCAATAAACTCATAAGCTTCCGCCGCGCGCTGGGCCGGCCGAGCTCGCTTCGGCCGTGTCCGGCTAACGTCACGCGGCGCGAGGTTTGAATCCCGATCGCGGCGCGGTCTCTCTCTCTCTCTCTCTCTTACCTTGTCGACAGCGCTGGCTCTCTCGCTGGGCGCTGAAACATAACTTAAAATTAACAAACAGTATAATATAGTGGAGAGAGATCTCACAGGGCCTGATAATGAATTATCCGCCCGTGGCAATGTATATTTGAAATTTGCTCTTTAAATTCAAAACTATTATTCACGCGAGAGATTGGTGGTTTTATACACTTTTTTTAATCGTCATATAAGGTTTTTGCTAAAAAATGTGTAGTTGAGTTTACTAAAGAGATGATGGGCCTCAGTGGATGGGTTTATGTATCTTAGGCAAACCATATGCTTTAGCTAGAACAGTATTAGTTTGTGTCAATTGAATGTTGTGGAAGCGCTTATTTAGGAAGTCTTGGTCATTTAAACTGGATAGTATTTTATGAACTTTAGTTTGTAATGATTTAAGTGGGATTCTTTTAACTATTTTATAAATATGTTTATCTTCTAAAAGTGAGTTCATTTTTGGCGCAAACACGAGGAAATGTGGTGGGGGCTCCCTCCCGTCTCAGCGGCTACCCCGCGAGCATTACGCTCCATCACTATATACTACATCCGTGGTCCGCACCATCACGGATATTAATATGAGCCAGGCTTTATGAAGCGAGTTAATAGTGTTATGAACTCGCTTCGTAAAGCCTGGTTCATACTATTTTCTGGATGGCGCGAACTCTAATTCAAAGTTCAATATGATGTCCAAAATGAAATTCAACTAGGTCCGATAATTAGATTAAGCGCAGAGCGCAAATAATGAGGAAATGAATGTTGTGAGTGTAATAAATAAATTCTCAAGTAGAACTATGAGTACAAAAGTCAATTTATTTATGAGGGAGAAATAGTCAACTGCTCTTGGCTACAGTCAGAATTCGTCTGCCGTTCTCCTCTGGACTGCTTTTTCTATACACTCCCTGATCCGCCTTTCCTTCCTGCTCCTCGTAGCTTTTTCCGTCGGGAACTCCTTCTCTACTTCATGATTCGTCAGCCAATCATCCAATCACGTTTCACCTCTTGAGTTTGGGTTTAAATCAATGTGGGTATTGTTCCATGATTCATACGGAAATGAACCCTTATCAAGAAATTCCGCAACTCTATCCGTTGTGCGTGACTTTTGATCCAAACCTTAATCTTATCAGATGAAACAGAACCTTTTCCTCTCGGGACATATGATCTTTCTCATACTTTTACATTGATAAAGCAGTTACATATAGAGGACTTATCGATATCGTAATCCAGCAAGCGCTTATCTTACTTATAACTAAAATCTTGAAATAGAATCCCTTTTTACTTTTACATAATACCCTTATTCATAATATTCTTAGAATCTTATACCGATTTTTCCTCTTATCAATCTATTAGTTTACATGATATAATATGTCAAAACTTCCTGCATATTTCCCTTATCTTTTATTCACACAATAAATCTCTTAGATAATCCACGGAAAATCATATTCCCATTCACATTTATTTCTCGCTATATTTTGCCTGCTCTGTCGGTATTCAAATCTTTTCGGAAATTCCCGCCGAAACACTAACAGATAATTTCCCCTAACAGTCCTCTCCTTTTGAAAATGCAACACTCGTTGCACTTTTATTTATAACATACGTTTTTTTATAATAACATAACATTTCGATACATTCAGGTAGTTAGGAGACGAGATACATTTCGAGACAGTAATGGAAAAATGGTCAGTCCGTCATTACTCTTCCAAACAGTCTGTCTGCTTTTCCAATGTAGCGTAAAACAGTCCTACACTAGTTGCCAAATTTTTGTCGCTATGGTGGTAAAAGGGGCGGGTAGTTTGTGCGGCCCTAATCGCGCCGCTGTCCCGTCCGCTCATTGTATCGAAGTGCGCCTACCTGTCAGGACATTGTGCTGTTTGTTTGTTCGACTAAGCTGGACTCTATTATTGAATGGTAAGTTATATTCTGAATGTATAAAGTGTGATTTCGCTATTACTTGCACAATGATTACAAAATCGTGTACGTTAGAATATATTTCAGCAATGATGAGTTGCGCGTCGCGACCGGCGTGGCTTTTCCGCGAATTCCATTTCTCGTCGGATTTCCCTTTTTTATTATACTACGTAGATTATGCCAAACACGTTGGCCCTCTTTCTTTTTAACTACCCCGCATTCATTATAACATGTGCTCAATTTCAGATAATTACAACATGAACCGTGCAGAGATTCGTCGATTTCCGACAAAGGAAAGGCGCGGAGAAGGAAAAAATGAAAATGGAACTTTTGTTTTCACGTCTACCGGTTCCCGATCTGATTCGCGAACAAGATTCGGAAGAGGAGGATGAAATCTCGTTGGCAGTGCAGTTGTCGCGGTACGATACAACTCGCACTCGTCATTCCGTGACGACCCCGTCATCGCTGTCATCCTCTTTACCCGGTCCCTCGGGAGGTATGCATCAAGTTTTATATAGCGGTTATTTTCCCTTTTCTTCTTTTGAAGCTTGCTGTGTTCGAATTCCCGGCTGTGGAGCGTTTAGGCCGTTCCCGTGGACGGTTATACTCCACTGAGTAATACCGATATTTATGACACTCGGCGGCCCGGCGGCTCGGAACACGTGTTGAGCGTATTGCGGCGGCTGTTGTCCCTTTCCACAATACTTTTCCCCTCCTTATATCCATCACCTTTGTATATACGCATATTCGAATAATTCGTAAAAATTCATTACGATAAAATTTCAGATTATGCAGGTTCCAGCTCGGCCGGATCTACAGCTTCGTCAGTGATGCCGTTCCACGAACGATTCCTGATGCCGGTGGAACTTTTTGATGGACACAAGAGCCTGTCCCTTGAAGTTTCCCTCCCCGGTGTGTCAATCTCAAAGGAATCTTCCACGATTGCTCGGGACGGAAGGGGGAAAAATGCGGACATCTCATGCGGGAACAATTGTGAAAAAAGAAAGAAAACCGTCCCCGAATCTGAGCATGATTCACCCGACAATCATTCCATGATCGTCCTGGCTCAGGCGGCCGAAATGGTATCTCGTTATACTGAAATTCTGTCGCGAATTCCCCCCAATTTATTAGACACGTTCGGAATTGACGATTTTTTTGAATACGCCATGGGTCAAACCGGGCTAAATCTGGGCAGACATTTACCCAATATACATCATGTTCGGGGAGGATTCGTGCGAAATTTTGATTCGCGAGAATTAGCGTGTAGATCCTGTTTTATCAAAGATCGAGTATTTTTCTCAAATTGGTTCCCTGGTATTTATCATCGAGTAGGAAAAGTTGGTGTTTTGCGACTGCCGAAATGTTATTTTTGCGGCTCAGAATTTGGGCAGATTAGTCCATTGAAATCCTGCTGGAAATGTGTTCTTGTGGCATATTCCTTCAGAAACTCAATCATGGAAGGTCGCGTTTATGACTGTGAAAAGGCTTTTCACTGCTATTCCCTTGAACATAACAGCAATCACTTACTGAAATAGAAATGTTTGTTTTCCCATTTTTCTCGTATATACCTATGTATTCTTATGTAACTCTGTCATCGTATTAATGTTTGTTTCCTATGTATTACTACTGTAACTCTGTCATAGTAATAATGTTTGTTTCCTATGTATTACTACTGTAACTCTGTCATAGTAATGTATTGCGCCTTCTATATATTTCTCTTTTTTTTTTTTATACCTGGACATATATATATATATATTCAAATATAATAATATTTGTGCACTCATGTATTAGTAAATTATGTCATATTAATACGTATATATTTTTCTAAAAAAAAAACTTGAGTATCTAATATTATGGTTATGAAAATCCTCAATTTCCATCTTATTATTACTCACTCTCCCTTACTTTGGGAAAAAAAATAATTACTAGAAACAAATCCTCTTATTCATGTATATCTAATTTTATATAACTATTTTTCTAAGTGTGTAAATTAAGGGAAACGAGCCCCAACCATTGCTCGTTTCAGTGATATCCTTCCCTTTCTTTCAAAACCGATTTTCCTCTACCTTTTCACACTTACTTTTCATTATATTATTTTTTTTTTTTATGAAATACATACATAACTTACATTTAGATCTTATTTTCACGACATAATACAGAAAAATTTTCTTTTGACTTTTTTCCGGCTTTAATCTATTCTCAAATACGCATGCTTCAATTTATCAAGATGCACTATCTTTGTTCTGTTTCCACCTAAATCTAACTTTGCATTGCGATCACCAATCAGTTCGATTATCTTATATTTCCCCGCGTATGCGTCATCAAATTTTGACAATTTAGGTTCTTTTAACAGAAAAACATCGTCTCCGATTTCGAAATTTCTTACATTCAACTTAGAATCATAATAACGCTTGGAAATCTCTTTGGCGCGTATTAAACGTTCCCTGGCTCGCGTCTGCGTGTCGCACAATCCATCGATCAATTCATCCACATACATATGATATGTTTTCTCTGCTCGATCTTTTGCAAATTCCGAGGGAATTCTGGCTTTTTTACCAAAAATTAATTCGTGAGGTGTGAAAGAATGAGAAACATGCTCTGTAGTATTGTAAGAGAACATGGCAAACTTCAGCCAGTAGTCCCAGTCGGTCTTTGTCGTGAACATTTTGAGATACTCCACCAATGCATGATGGCTTCTTTCTAACGAGCCCATGGACTGTGGGTGGAATGCCGTAGATTTTATTTGTTTAATTCCAAAAATATTGGAAATCTTTTTAAATAATGGCTGAAAAAATTGGATCCTAAATCATGCTTAAAATACACGGGGCAACCGAAACGCGTGATAAATTTTGAAATTAATGCTTCGGGTACTATATACGAGGTTATTCTTTCGAGAGGAATTGCATCAGAATATTTTGTTAATGTACACTGCAGCGTGAGTATAAATTTATTTCCAAGTTCGGTAACGGGTAGCGGTCCCACGATATCAATTTCGACTACTTCAAACCCAAAATGCGGAGTCGTAGTTATCTTCATCGGTAATTTAGTTTTTACTCGCACCAATTTCTTTTTCTGGCACTCACCACATGTTCGCACATATGAATTTATTTGCTCTCGCATGTTTGGCCAAAAATATTTTTCTCGCACTCTACGATAAGTTTTAAAATTACCCCTATGTCCCGCGATTACAGTGTCATGATTTTCTTTAATTATTTCAAGCCTATCATTTTCAATGGGAATCGTCACCTCGTTGGAATAGATTCTCAATGAAAACTTGATGTCCGTCCAATTTTCTTTAAAATATTTCTCAACAAAACTCCATTGATCTTCGTTCAACCCATCATTATTTTGCGATATCGCGAGAGATTTTAACTCATTCACTTCTACGGTCCTTCGCAAAGTTTCTAAGCATTGGAAAACTACACTCATATCAATTTCTTCCATACTACTTTCTTTTATGAACAATGTATATACCTTATACCCATTACTTAACCCCGTTTCAGTAACAGCTCCCACTCTGATTTGGCTTGCTTTTAATTGATTGACATCCAACCAATCCAATTTAACCAATTGCTTTGAAATTATTGTGTCCAACACACAATCTACTGCTAAAAAATGCGCAATATTATCTTTCCTCATTAATAATTGATCGCGTGAATATTCTATTTTGCCCTCAGTCGCATCGGCTGATTCTACACAATCAATATTAAAAACGTATGTTTCCTCGTCCGAGTCCTCGTCACTGCTGATGATAATGCATTCCTCAATTCCTTCAACATCGTCATTATAAATTACATCATGAACATCCTGGCCGTCATTATGGACATCGATTTTTCTTCACTTCGCGTCATTCAAGCTCTCCGTTCCAGTTTCGGCCCTTTTTTCTACACTATTCCTTGAATCATCCATCTCCATACTCACACACATTCGAGGGCCCTCTGTCATACTTCCATTCTCACTAACAACTTTCCTTGCCGCATCATCCCGGCTTCTTTCTATTTCTCTCTCAGATAACATCATCACCCCCGAGTTTATCCGTATGGCTCGTTTGTCCCGGAGTCCAAACGAAGGCTCCGTTATCTCTTTTTCCCGCTCCGTGTTTCCCTGTGTGGCTCGTTTGTCCCAGTTTCGCATCGGAGCTTCTGAACCATCCCTTGCCTCTGAATTTCGCGGTATGGCTCGATTGTCCCCGCTACCGAACAGAAGCCCCAGACGCTCAGTTTTACGGCTCGCGTCTGGTGCGGTAAATTTCGTTATACCGGAGGGTTCCGAAGGCACTATATCCTTCTTCGGAAGGTCGGCAGCCCATGGCCCAGACCCACTGTTACTTTGAGCTATGAACAACGCGGCTATTCGAATATCAATTTCCTTGACTGTTTTATCGACCCATTCTTTAGCCTTTGAGGAATTCATTATCAACTTAACTTGCGCGACATTCCTTGATAACGCATCCGCGTTTGCGTTTTTTTTACCAGATTTGTGTATGATTTTGTAATTGATACACCTTAATTGAAATTTCCAACGCGCTATTCTCGGGGATGGGTCGCGCATATTATGTAACCATAATAAGCTCTTATGATCGGTTATGATTGTAACGTTTTTACTACCGTACACATAAGGTTTAAAATAATTTACTGCATATACAACGGCTAAAAGTTCTTTCTCTGTTGTTGTATAGTTCAATTCAGCTCTGGTTAAAGTGCGTGATGCATAAGCAATTGGCAAATCTTCGCCGATCTTTTTCCCAGGCCCTAACTGGCTCAAAATAGCACCTACCGCATAATCAGAAGCATCACAAGTAATAATAAAAGGCTCATCCATGCGGGGGTACTGAAGAATTGGTTCAGCGCATAACATTCCTTTCAATTTTTCGAAGGCTGCTTTCTGTTCGTCCCCCCATACAAATAGGGTATCATTTTTCAAAAGTTTCGATATTGGCTGAGCCAATTTCGCAAAATTAGGAATGAATCGCCGGTAATAGCCCACCAACCCGAGAAACTGCTTAACGTTTTTTCGAGTCCTGGGCACAGGATAATGTGATACCGCTACAAGCTTGTCACTGTCTGGTTGCACCCCCTTTTCCGATATTCTATGACCTAAATAGACTACTTCCTTTCTCAAAAATAAACATTTTTTTGGGTTGAGTGTCAGTCCGGCCGTTTTTAATCGCCCCAATAGTCTGCGTAATTTGTCATTGTGATCTTGGATACTTTTTGCATAGCACACTATGTCGTCAATATATATAAATAGTTCTATACCTTGCATTCCCGTTAACACGCGATTTAAAAGTTCCACAAAACACGCAGGGGCGCCTTTCAATCCCATTGGCATGCGCTTATACTGGTAATGGCCATATATCGTTGAAAATGCCGTTTTATGGGCATCTCGTTCGTCTATTCCTATCTGGTGGAAACCTGCTTGCAAGTCGAGAACGCTAAAATATTTTGAAGATCCTAATTGCTCAAGGATCTCGACTATATTTAACATTGGGAAAACTGGCGCAACCGTTTTTTCATTTAAAGCACGTAAGTCGATAACTATTCTATACTGTTTGTTTCCTTGAGCATCAGGTTTTTTTGGAATGCAAAGCAATGGTGCATTGTAGCTTGAATGAGATTCTTCGATGATATCATTGTTTTGCATCTCCTCGATTTGTTTCTGAATTTCTTTTCTCAAATGATACGGTTGCCTATAAGGCCTGATATTTATAGGATTCTCATCGGTCGTAATTATTCGATGCTTTCCGGCGTTTGTCATACTCAGTTGATCGGTAGGTAAATGAAATTGATATGGAAATTGCCTGACCAAGTCTCTAATACTCTGAATTTCAAATTCCCTTAAATCGTTCAAATTTAATAATTCCATAATTTTTTCTACTCGTTCTTCCTCGCTCATTTTAATTGACGACTGATCTAAATCTCTTCTGGTTCTAACAGGTGTAAGGGGTTCACCTAAGCCTTCCAATTTAATAGGTGGAATAGTTGCTTTTACGTTTCCGGCATTCGTATTTATTACATATATGTATGCATAGCCATTCCGATTCGTAGCAATACACTCTCCAGCAAACATTCCTGGCCCCATCTCAATTCTCGGAATATACCCATATTTTTTATGCTTATCGTATAGTTTAATTTTGACCAAGTTCTTCGATCGAGCGAAAAGAGTAAATGAAGAATGTTCGATAAATGGTATATTTTTGGAAAAATTTTTATTAATGCATAACTGCTGATCGGCAAATGATATGATAGCTTCCTGTTTTTTTAAGAATTCTACACCTAAAATACCATCGTTCTTTATTGGAAAATCATTGGGAACAATATTCATACGAATTTTCATGCCTGATAAGTTTACTTCTACATTCCCCAATGTTTGCACGAGACCAGGCCCGATTCCTGCCAAATGATATATTTTGTCCCTGCAAAGTGATTGAGGATCCTTGAGCATGCTAATTTTTAACAAATTTAGATCCGAACCCGTATCTACTATAAGACTGATCATTTCCCGAGCTAGTTCTCTGTAACTCTACTATTGGCGCTTTCGAAACTACCCCTGCACCAAGCGCAACCGTGACACGCTCGTGCATATAGAGCATCTTGTTCGACTCGTCTGCGCGCGATTCAGCCGAGTCCTTGTCTAGTTTAAAGGTTCCGCGGTTGAATTTTTCTCCTCCTGTTTGTTTTTGGACTCATCGACCAACTTAATCTTTTTGTCATTAGCGCCTGATTTCTTATTCGAATTATTTGGCTTCGAATCATTGTAACGACGCTTATTACGATTATCGTTATCATTGCTGCTATTTTTACTCGAATTCGACGTATTATTCCCTTCGGAGCAATTCCTCGCGATATGTCCTGGTTTTTTGCATACAAAACATATTATTGGTTTTTTCTCTTTATTAATGTTATTGTTTTTTGCTCGCTCAGGGCAATACCTGGCAATATGGCCTGGCTGATTACAATTAAAGCAAATTAGTTCCTTACGCGTTTCGCCTGTTTCTTCCGAGGCTGCAGTACCCGTGAATCGGTACTCTTTCTTTTTACGCGATTCCTCACTAATCGGAGTTTTTGTGTGTAATTTTTGTCTTTGAGCCACGTCTCGCTCAGCTTCTATGGCGCCTTTTATCGCTTCCTCTAAATTAGTGGGTTTCTTATCGCGAATCCAAAGGGCAATATTGGATTTGAGTCCGTTTATAAAACATTTGACCGCGGTTTCTCTTGTGCTTTTCATGAGATATCTAGCTTTCTCGCTATTCCCGTCTTCGCTAATTATTTCTTCCGCGAGTTGAATCAATTTAGAAACTCTCATTCCGAAATTGTTTACGCTCTCATTCTCTGCTTGAACAATGTGGGCTAATTCCGTTTGAATTTGGGGCAAGTCTTGCGTTGGCGCATAAATTGTCTTCAACTCATGGAAGAGCTGATTCAAACTGTTAAAACTTTTGAACTGGATATTCGCGTTTGCTCCCTTAACGATTTTAGACTCTACTAAATTTAGAAAGTATTCCTGACCTTCCGGGGTTACAAATCTTTGCGCTTTCTTACATTCTTTTATAAATTGGTTCACCGAAATGTTCTGTCCGTCGAACTCCGTTATCAACCGACTCACTTCGGCTGGTTTCATATATACCGATCCGATTGTACTGATTACACTAGGAGTTCGCTGTGTAAACTCGTGGCCTACTCCGGAGAATATTTGGCCATCTTGTCGCTCGCGTTCTCCCAACTCCCGGCCATTCTGTCGCTCGCGTTCTCCCGACTCCCGGCCATTCTGTCGCTCAGTTATTGGTAGGTCATTTTGGCGCCCTTGGCTTCTAGTCGACCGCTTATCCGGCTCAACCTCAAGAATAACCTCAGAATTTACATCTTTATTTGCGGACTTTTTCTTATTGGCGGCCTTGCGCTTCGGTTTAGCCGCTCGCCTCATAATAATTCTTAAATCTATTCCTTACAATAAATTATAATACGCAGAGACAGGTAATTGTATGAACTTAAGAATGACTTCGTATAAAAATAATTATGAGTGCCGATGAATTTAAAATCGAATTCTAATTCTCAACTAAAAATAACTTTGAATTAAGTTAAGTAATATTAAGCAATCAATCCAATGTCTGTCTTATATATATACTATTCCTATCTCTGTAACAGTTATCGCTCAATTGCTTGCTGGATATCGATTTATTATTCTATTACTTATGATTGGCTGATACAGGACCGGTTTTCCTCGGCTGGCAACTGGTGGCGGCTGGCTGGTAGGCTGGATGGCTGATTAGTAGTTGATGATATGGTTGTTGGCTGGGCCAGCAATCTCTCGAGATTTACTGCTTTCCAATTCTCCTATCTCTTTTCCTTTATGATCCTGCTTTCCGTAATTTCAAGCTGGTGAATGTCTCTGCATATATCACACTAGGATCATTTGATTTGTCTTTCCTCAATCACTCACTTAATAATTTTCCACTCATTATTTCCAATAAAATCCCACTTCTGACACCATTTATGTTATGAACTCGCTTCGTAAAGCCTGGTTCATACTATTTTCTGGATGGCGCGAACTCTAATTCAAAGTTCAATATGATGTCCAAAATGAAATTCAACTAGGTCCAATAATTAGATTAAGCGCACAGCGCAAATAATGAGGAAATGAATGTTGTGAGTGTAATAAATAAATTCTCAAGTAGAACTATGAGTACAAAAGTCAATTTATTTATGAGGTAGAAATAGTCAACTGCTCTTGGCTACAGTCAGAATTCGTCTGCCGTTCTCCTCTGGACTGCTTTTTCTATACACTCCCTGATCCGCCTTTCCTTCCTGCTCCTCGTAGCTTTTTCCGTCGGGAACTCCTCCTCTACTTCATGATTCGTCAGCCAATCATCCAATCACGTTTCACCTCTTGAGTTTGGGTTTGAATCAATGTGGGTATTGTTCCATGATTCATACGGAAATGAACCCTTATCAAGAAATTCCGCAACTCTATCGTGACTTTTGATCCAAACCTTAATCTTATCAGATGAAACAGAACCTTTTCCTCTCAGGACATATGATCTTTCTCATACTTTTACATTGATAAAGCAGTTACATATAGAGGACTTATCGATATCGTAATCCAGCAAGCGCTTATCTTACTTATAACTAAAATCTTGAAATAGAATCCCTTTTTACTTTTACATAATACCCTTATTCATAATATTCTTAGAATCTTATACCGATTTTTCCTCTTATCAATCTATTAGTTTACATGATATAATATGTCAAAACTTCCTGCATATTTCCCTTATCTTTTATTCACACAATAAATCTCTTAGATAATCCACGGAAAATCATATTCCCATTCACATTTATTTCTCGCTATATTTTGCCTGCTCTGTCGGTATTCAAATCTTTTCGGAAATTCCCGCCGAAACACTAACAGATAATTTCCCCTAACAATAGCACACTACTGTCCTCCGGTGGGGACGGATACAGGATCTGACCTCTAAATGTAGATTTTACACATTCATAGTGTGTAACGGGCCTAATGAGTGGTGATAGCGCGGTAAAAACGTTAAAATTTCAATATTATCAATATTATTATAAATCAGAAATCAAATCAGGCTATTGAAATGTAACATCATTCAATAATTGTGTAGCATATCGATGACTCGAGAATAATAGTCATACGATTCTAATGAGACCGTCCTCTTAGACTAAATCTGGATCATAAAAAGAGAAAAATGATCAATGCATCAAATTTTGTGGTATGAGACTACATTTGAACGTATAAACCTGTCGTATGATATAGTAAATTGAATCAGAACATCATATAATTCTCTGGACTACATAATTGTTAAGCTATCAGAATTGTTGTGATTGAATATGTCCTCCAATAATATTCGTCATTCATGAAACTTTTTAAGTCAGGAAGTGTAGAATCAATTCAATAAGAATGATAAAAGTCTATTTTGTATTTCCTGACATTATTCATAACTTGATAACAGTTTTTTTTTCTATGTTGATAGTATACATTTATCCCCTCCATAAATTTGTTATAATTACCAAATGCATTTTTGAACATTTTTTGTCTTTTTCCTAGTATAATGTATCCAAAGGAATCCAAAAGTCTCTCCTATCACAGTTGACAGAATCTGCGTTCATAAGTACACTTTTATAATTGAATACAAAACCAATATTTTGGTCATGGGGTACATTGTACACCATGGCCATAAATCTATCAGGTACTCTATAAAAGAAGGTATTTGCATGGGACGATTAACTTGAATTGAAAGCATTTTTGATTCGAAATTTTCTTTGTATCTATGAAATGAATCGTTGGTTAAATATTCAAAATTCTGCAAAATAGAGTGCTGTTTCACACTGAAGATCTTCAAGCTCTAATTATTTTCAAGTAGAAGTTCAAAGAACCAAAAAGCTCTAGTTTGTAAGCAAGTATTTCGTAATAAAACTTCTTCCAATACAGAAAGCCTAACACAAAGCATCTCAAAATATACTTGTTCCGATAATAATCAAAATACAGCTTGTTTTGATATCCAAGAACCTTAAATTAAAGGGTTTACTGATTACAATTCTTTTATCTATTGATCCCAATTAACTAAAAAACTGCAATTGTGTAGAAAATACTTTAAAAATTTTGCAATTCAATATCTGCTCCAAGTTTGTTTAAGATTGCCCTAAGATCTTGAACAAAGTGAGAGAATATATATTGGTACTTCAAATTAGAGTGATGGTATTCACATTCTAAAATCTGTCACAATAATTTGAATATTATGAGTCGTAACCTTTGGTACTCAAAAGTTGAGTCCTGGCTCAAACCAGTAGATGACAACCATATCATAATTTACTAGGATATTTAATAGAAAAGAAGACATACAGTCACTCAGCCACACATACAAGAAGATTAATAACCTTTTCCACAACAAACGATCTAGCACTGGTGACTCCATATAAGATCACGTCAGTTAACTTTTGCTCGCAGATACAAATTTGACGGTGGCAGTGGAAGTCAGTTCCTCCCACTCCCTAATTTTTTAAGAATGGATTAATTGATTTTTACACTGGTGAGAAAAATTGTTTGCTCTTGATAAAACATATGTAAATGGTGTTTGTAATGTCTACTGTTGTTTTGTTTTGTGATAATAAATAGCCTGATAAGGCCAGCAAACTAAGCTGGCAAAATGTCGCTGAATATCAATATGTATGGAGTTTTCATTTGAGCTCCATATCACGGATTGGCCCGCAAGATCGCAACTAACGAGAATTCATATCATAATTTGTTTGAACATTATTTCTATTTTGAATGAAGTCTATAAAATTCTCTTGTTCAATGTTACCTTGACTACCTGGGTGATGGGAGACATCCATATAGATGAACAAATATATTTTAATAAAATATGGGAAAAAGCATCATTAAGATATTTTGATAGTGGTATCTTGAAATTATAGTACTCATCTAATTCAGTGTATTCCAAGACAACACGAGTTGCTACAATAATAGAGGTGGGAGGAATCATCAGGATCTGGATCCCACGTGTTCCATTGTCCCCACTGGGAAGTTATCCTGACTAGCAAAATTTATTCATGTAATATTTCAGAATTATTGTAAATGTTGAATTATAAAACACATTTTATAACTAGCCAGAATCACTCACTCGCTATCGCTCGCTCGTGTCTTTCATTTGCTCTATCAAGAATAAAGGAAAATAATGAAATTTTCATTGGAAAGTATCTACGGACGCTTTTACATCAACACCTCTAGGCTATCAAAAATAAGGTCCCGATGTCTGATTTGAGATGTCAATTTCAATTTACCTCATACCAAAGCTTTGTCTTTGAGGAAGTAAAATAACATAATCAGAAATAGATTTTGTTATGATCATGAATTTTCGTCAAACCTCAAGGAATATCAATGCAAAAAAATATAATTTTTCACGACGAAAAATTGAAGCGCTCAATGAGCTCTAACAAACTATCAAATTTGAATTTTCATCGTGACGCAGATTGATCGATTTTTTACATAATAAATTGATGCATATAAAAAAATACAATTTGACATAAAAACAGTGAAGGAAAAATGTGTGCCTTAATATTGAAGATAAAATTACATAAGGTATAATATAATATGTGAATTTATAAAAATCATTTAAAGAAACAAAAAGGATGGAATGCTCTTGAACAGGACAAATATGAATTGATTCCTGTATTTTAACATGCTCTGATTTGGGTAGCTCTGGTATTTAATATATACCCTCATATAACCATTCTTCATTTATCAGAAAGCTATACCTTTCTTTAGGAAGGTTTGATACTCTTCAATATGAAATACACTACAAATGTATTATCATTTTCTTTTAGTTGTATTTGAAATGGAATTTCAAAATGAATCTTAGAATTTACGAGCTCATCAAAATATTTGTAAGAAGCTAAATGTGTGAAATGTTTTTAAACTTGTCACGATGAATATGAATTGATCTCTTTACTTTCATATGCTCAGATATGGGTGAGTCTGGTATTCAATTCACACCTCCTTAAAACAATTCTCCATTTGTCTGAAAGCTGTACTTTTCTTTACAAAGGTTTTATACTGTTCATTGAAATGAACCTTTTGAAATACTATCGATTGATATGGAATTCAAAAACTCGTCTTAGAACTTATGAAGTTATCAGGATAATTGTAGGAAGCAAATAAAGACATATATTGAAAGAGAATCAATATGAATTTGCCAAATATGAATTGACCTCGATACTCTCATATCTTGGATTTGAAACCCATGCCTTTATAGTAGAACTATTCTTTAATAGTCAGAGATTTGTATCTTTCTTTTCTTTTTATTTTTCAGCTTATAAACATATCATTCAAGAATGTTTTGGTGTCATGAAGCTCCATGCTCAATGCTAAAAGCATGGTAGAACCATAGAAAAGAAATTTTACACGAGCACTGACATTTAGAATTTCTACTGTATGCAAGCTACTTATCATGATCTTGACGCAAAATTGTTCAGATGCACCAGATTTGTGAAACTCAACTGAAGAAACTGATTTGAGCCAAGTAGCTTACCTATGGTGGAAATTAAAATTTCAGTACCTGTGTCATGTATTTAATTCAGGAAGCCACCATATAATCATGAAAATTTGAAGAATGAGTATACATTAGCTTTCAGAATCAAAGGAATTTCAAGTGAGTTCTAATATTTTAATCTTCATAATTTGCCAGCTATTGTCATGATCTTGTGGCGACTATGTGCTGGAAACAAGCCCAGCTCCGACTCTTCCGATGCGTGATGTAGGCGCAGGGGGCGGAGCGTAGCGGTGTGAAGCAGGCAGCGGAGCGAGCGCGCAACGCTCGCCAGTGTAGTTCAGGCAGCTAATCTGAGCGGTCGACTTCCAGTGGGAAGCAAGAGATAACTAAATCTCAAAACTGATTAATAAATCAATTTGCAGTTAACCACGTCTACTCCTTGGAACCAACTCCTAGCCCAATACGCAGAGCTTGTGGGAGCTCAGCAACACCTTGCCAAATCCCCATTATCTCAAATCAGTTTTTTCAGTTGGGTTTTACAAATTGAGTGCATCTGTATAATTTCATGGACTTTATGACAAATAACTTTTATGTTGTAACGTCGGGATATATGACGCGGCGCGCGTGCTTAGGAAATCGCGAAATTTTGAGCCAAGCTTTCGCTTATAGCTCGGGTTTTACCGGAAAAATCAATGATTCGTTTACGCGGGTGACTCGTTTTTAGTAAAATAAAGAATACCCATAAACCAGAAAAGAAATGATAGACAGAGACAAGAAATGAATTTACAATTTTTATTTATAATTTTATAATTTTATAATATTTATAATATTTATAATTTTTATAATATTTATAATTTTTCTGTGTTCAGACGTGTCATATAGCAGAGAGCTAATGTGCATACATTCTGCGCAATATATGCGCAGAAACGACGCCTCAGACGCGCATCACTGGCACATGCGGCGTACATAGAGCGTGGACGTTTTTCAGCGGTCACACTGCTTATCCAACGCGCACAGTTTCGGCGCAACCTACTTGGGTTTGTTGTAAGTCAGAATCATCGATGCGTTGGTGTTCCGAGGGTGCGCTTCTAGTATTTTCTCTTGGACGAGCTGATCCTAGGCCCAAACGATATCCAGGTAGTTAGGGTTGCCGATGATGCGTTTCCGACGGTGCGCTTCTGGTATTTTTGTTTGGTGAAGCTGATCCTAAATCTATATCATGTCTAGGTAGTTAGGGTTCCCGATGATGGGGTTTCGAGGATGCGTTTCTGTAGTTTTGCTTGGAGAAGCTGACCCTAGACCCGAACGATGTCCAGGTATTCAGGTTCCGATGATGTTGTTCAAGGGTGCTCTCCTGGTACTATTGCTCGGGGTAGCTGACCCGAACTACCTGGACATCATTCGGGCCCAGGGACAGCTTCCCCAAGCAAAAATACCAGAAGCGCACCCTTGGAACACCATCATTGGGGACCTGAACTACCTGGAGATCGTTTGAAAAATTCCAGAGGCGCACCTCAACACCTTAACTAAATCGACCTGTGTTGTGTTTTATTCTACCGGTCATCTCACGTACCCTTTCCGAGCAAAGGTAGGCTTCCACCGAGAAACCGAATCCACCCCCGATAAATAATCGAACTAATAAGGCTACTAACTATAGCCACGTAACAATTTGTGAAAATAAAAAAAATGATTACAACAAAATTTATGCTGAATACTGCGAAGATTATAAAAAAATATATGCTCGCATGAGATCGTGGTCTTGGAAAATTTAATCGTTGAATGGACTAATTTCTGTAGATTGGAATCTAGCTACAATATTGTTTGTTGTCGAATCACTTCTTTGCATATGTAGGTGCGAACCATCATTCTTGTAGAATTCTGTAAAAATTGGTTTTCATTGTAAACGCCAACGTGTTCCTGACAAAGTAAGCCAACTAGCCCTGAGAGTACATGAAAGTTAACAGGTGGTTATTTATAATTGATATAAATTGTTTGAAATTTTTCTTCACTGATTATAATGTTGGAAGGTTTTACTACAAAATGTCATATGACTTGTAATGTTCACGGATATTGTATATAGTAGAAACTCTCATTCCTTTAAATTATAAAGAAGTACTTTAGAGTATACGAAAACTTGAAATCTCACTTAATATTGTAATGGGCACCCTCCATTATTCAAATATGTGTACACGGGGAGAAGAAAGGGAGGGGAGTCGCGCCGCCGAGAGAGCGACTGGTGCGCGGCCGGCTGCAGGCACTATAGCTACAGCAAGCAACTGCCTCGCGACTGCTCGCGGGGGCACCAGCGCTCCCCCGCGACGGCGCTCGCGGCAGGCCAGCTGCAGGCACTATATACAGCAAGCGACTGCCTCGCGACTGTTAAGTAATGTCATTGTATTAGAACTTCTATTGTTCCAAATGACTTGAAAATTTGTGAGCACGATAAGGGAACCCCAACAATGCTGATGATCAATCAGAATTGCCAAAATACGAACTAATTAATTTGAAATAAATTAATAATAGTCATCGTATCGCCGGGAAAAACGCGAGAAAGAGAGAAGTTTTTCGGCATGAAACTTCCTTAAAGGAGATTATTTATGTAACCAGAAATTGTAAATTGAATTGAATAGGGATCGGGTGAAACCCATTTTTTCACTATATAGGCTGTATGTGGCATGAGTTGGGACAACTTTTAGTACCCATGTGGTGTGGGGCTTGACGAGCGAACTCCCAGGGTTCAAAAATAGAGGCTCCAATTGGTAATGTGGAGTACTTAATGTGCTCCAATGACCTCGGAAAGAATTTTTCTATAAAATTCAGGCAATTTGCAGAAAAAAGTGCCTCATTCAGTTTTTGGCTCAGAGGTCATTTTCAGGGTGTAAATGAAGGTTGAAAATGCCTCTGAAAAAGCAAAATCAGCAACTTTGCCTATTTATTAAGCAGGGTTAAAGTGCTCGAAAAAATCTAAAAAAATTCTGGGATATCGGCATGATGCCCAAGAACTCACAAAAAAATTTTGAGCCAAATCAAATTTTTTCATGTTCGATCCCACAGAGAACTGCCCATATATGTGTATCTATCAATCAATACATTGATACCATACTACAGAAAAGTAAAAGAACTACATGAAGACAAAACCATGAGATACACTGTACGTGCACTGTATTCATATGCAAAAACTCCTGCATGAGAAAGCACAAACGAGCTGCAGTGTTGTAAATCTGTGGCACTTGCTGATGTAAACAACTACAGTAAAATCGCGCGCGAACCGCGGGCACGCATGTGTATAAGCGGGCCAACGACTACATGCGCAGACACGCACCGCGCATACGTCTCTCGAGCGCGCTCGAAGGGGGCACCAGCGCTCCCCGCTCGCGAGACTCGCGGCACCTTGCGCCTCGAGTCAGCTCCCCTCCCTTTCTTCTCCCCGTGTAAATGGTCGATCTTTGAGGGCCAATCCAGAGTAAAGTAGAAAAGGAAAAATCACAAAATCCACCACATGTTTAATTGATGCGACGTTTCACCAGTAAGGTTCACTGGCCTCATCAGGCTAAAAATTTATTACGCAAAAAATGCGTAATAAATGATACAATCTAAGTACAAAACAATCGACGAAGTAACAATAAAATATTCTTTCTCGCCAGTTTTGAATAAAATTATAATAAAACGTTCGGCAGTGGAAGCGGCTGCTTCCACTGCCATTGTCAAACTATTGTGTCTAGAGCTAACGTCACTGGTCTTAGATACCATCAGATACATTGGTGTGTTTGTTTTGAAAAATCTTGTTGAGCTTCCTATACGTATGACTGATGTGTTGTGTGTCTTCCTTCCTATTAAGAGTGTGTTAGTACATATTGATGTGGAGCATTTCCGAAATAATTCGTTTCTTATTATTTCGAATGCTCAATAATTTAACTTCAATGCTTTGCTTTTCGATCCTTTAATTCAGTATCTCACTTTACAAAACTTACTGTTCAATCTTAATAATCTAACTCTTCAATAAATCAATATTTTCAATGATTGCTCTTCACAAGAATTCAATGCTCAAACTCAATTCAAACTGTAATATTTCAAATGATTCAAAATCCAATCAAAATCTCTTTTCTCAACAATTCAACACTCAAATTCAATTTAACCTTTTTTCTTTCTTAAATCCAAGTTCAAAAACTGTAGGATTTAACTGAACCACTTGCAAAGGGGGAGGGCAAATATTTCAATTGATGCTAGATAAAAATCTTACTTTTGTCGTGTACACTGGCTCCACCAGACTCAAATTCCTTTGTTGGCCCCTATACCAATTCTGCTATGCTGCTCTAAGATTCGTGTCTGGCTCGATTGGCTGGACTCAAGGCAGAGATCGTTCAGGATCAGAGACACTGACTTTATTTGAAAAGAAATAAACAATTTCGGGACCGATTCACGAAATCTTCGCACCAAGGTACAGCAAACAATTAATCAAACTCAAAAGGGGTATAATTGATGAAATTCAAAAACTCAAACTTCGAATGACTCAGTAAATAATAAAAATGTTATAGAAACGGATAAAATCGGAAATAGAAAAACTCGACTGCTCATCTGGCTAGTCGGCGACACACTGGTTTTTGCGCGTCGCGTCGCGTCGCGCCGGGGGCACTTCGGGGCGTGAGTCCCGTTAGGCAGGGCGGGGAGGAGATGAGATGCTCTCTCACTCGCTCTCACTGTTTTCCGGTCCCTCCTTGTCGTGTCACCGGCAATTAGCCAATTGCCAGTGACCATGCCCTCCCACGACGCTTGCAACGGCTTTGCGGGAGGGTACGTGCAGCTGCACGCGCCGCTCGGATTGACGTCAGATGACGTTGGATGTATTTTACATTATATAAAAAATGTATTTACATATAAATGTATTACAAAATTTTTCATAATGGTAGTAACATTAATAAGTCCGATGGTGTAGTTGTGTATATCAAGGAAGATATAATTAAAACTACTAATACAATTGAACAAGGCAAGTTGAAAATTATAAATGTACAAATAAAATTGAATAACAGGAGTAATTTGGAAATTTCAGCCTTTTATAGGTCTCATGACCTACCTAGTCTAGAATTTACTATGGAATTGAATAAATATCTTGACAGAATCATTAAGTTAGCAAAACTTAGGCACTACAGAAACGAAGTCGAAAAAAATATAAGCGATCCAAAGAAACTGTGGAATTATATCAATGGCAGATTGGGAAAAACAAAATCAAACGAGAATAACATCAAACAAGTTAACACTGAGAATGGCCAAAAAATTGATGAACCAACTGCAATTGCGGATACTATGAATACATATTTCTGCGAAATAGGGAGTCGTTTAAGTGATAGGATAGTACAGATGACTCTCCTACAAATGAATCTATCAAATTACCGCCTATAAACCAAAGTACAATCTTCTTAAAACCAGTGGATAATCTGGAGATACTAGAGATAATCAGCAACATGAAAATAAAAAACGGAGGAATTGATAGAATAAATACTAAGACTATAAAAACAATTTCTTGCTATAACACAAATGCCTTAAAACATTTAATTAATCTTTGTACAGAAAAAACAATATGGCCGGTAGCGTTATAAGTAGCTGAAGTTGTACCTATATAGAAGTCTGGTAGTAAAGTAGAAATATCTAATTATAGACCCATTTCCTTGATATCGAATGTAGCAAAAATCTTTGAAAAAGTAATATACAATAGAATATAACAATTCTTAGTAAAGCATAAAATATTAGCTAAACATCAATATGGTTTTATTAAAAAGAAAGGCACAAAAGAGTCTCTAAGTTTCATTACTAACAAAATATATGAAAAATTGGATAAAAGCAAACCAGTGGCTGTTGCGTTCTTAGATCTTGCCAAAGCTTTTGACACGGTCAATCAAAAGATATTATTGGAAAAACTCTATAATTATGGTATTAGAGGTGAAGCATATGATCTTCTATATAGTTATCTGAGTGATAAACAGCAAAAGGTTAGAATTGGCAAAGTTGAAAATTGTTATTTAAAAGTCAAAACTGGAGTTTCTCAAGGAACACTACTCGGTCCTCTCCTTTTCATAATATATGTCAATGACTTATTAACTGAAATGTCTGATAATACAATATCATACGCAGAAGATACTGCAATTGTTGCAACAGGAGATACTTGGGAAAAAGTTGAGAGTTCTATGAACAGGTACTTGAGAATGGTAGCTACTTGGTTGGCACTAAATAAATTGTCATTGAATATCGCCAAAACTGTATCTATGACTCTTGGAAATTACTGTGATAGTGTCCCCAAAGACATAACAATTCAGATCAATAATAATATAGTAAGCAAAGTTGAATTTTGTAAATACTTGGGAATACAGTTTGATTTCAACCTAAAGTGGGACAAACATATTGATTATATTTTGAAAAAAACCAAATACTTGGTATATATTATGTACAAAATGTCCAAATTTATGCAGACAGAGACACTAAGACTGGTGTACTGTGCTTTTTTTCATAGTGTAATTAGTTATGGTAATGTCGCTTGGGGTGGTGCATATGGGAGTAGCTTGGATATACTACAAAGGCAACAAAACAGAATATTGAAAATTGTAAACAAAAATCAATTTACTCAAGATAATCCGTTGAACCTACGTCAACTGTTTGCTTTTGAGTGTCTAAGCTATCATTATGTGGGCCTCAAAGAATTATATGTTAACTCAACAAGTAAAACGAGATATAAGACAATTGCGCTTCCTGCAGTCAAAAAGACAGTTAGTGATAAAAACAACTACAGTAAAGCAATAAAAGTTTTCAATGATCTAGATAATGATCTGAAAGTACTAGACGTGAGAAATTTATCGTGTAAGTACAAGCTAAAAAACTGGATAAGAAGAAATATTTAGCGGTATTATTAAGTTTCTTGCTAATAGAATAAAAATGTGATGGATACCTGTATGTATCATATGAACAAGGAATGAGTGAAACAATATAGATTTAAATTTAGTTGTTAAGTAGCTGTTAAGTTTATCTTTATACCGGACCTGCGAACAGGCAACTCTGATTGCCTCTGCAGGATTACAATAATGTAATTCATTCTGGTTAGATAAATAAAAAAAATAAAATATCAAAGATGATTCGATCATTCGCGGCTGCCTATGATAAATATCTATCGACTGGAACTTCATTTTTGTGAGAAATTTGAGTATTCACAAAATGCTACGAGAAATAAATGCGGCTATCGCTCGTTCTGCTGACCGACCTCCCGCGACACTACCCGTCACATTTTGCTCGATTATGGCGAAACAAAGCTACGCACTCCAAAAGTAGGACTATACGCCACTCGCTATGGAATTGAAGATTCCAGGGATAACTCGATCACTCACGATAATCGCGGAAATAAAACGTATTACTGGAATAACATTTTACTAACCGTCAATGTAATATGTCTCCTCCTTAAGAGTCTGGGGTTGATCCTCGACTCCTCTTTCACCTGGAGGGAGCATGAAGCCTCGATCGTCAGCAGATCTCACGCCCTCATGTATCGCTTACACAGATTCCGGAGGAGTAACAATCCCCAGCTAAGATGTCATCTAATGGAATCACTGCTCTTTCCTATGAGGAGGAGTGAACATATCTCTCCCTACAGGGAGGAGTTGAATTGGCTTAAGATATCTATTCGTCGTAGCTATTTCATGGCCTGTATGGTGTTTAAGATCCTTAGATGTGGCTGCCCTGAGTATCTCGCTGAGTACTTTCTTATTAAGGGGAGGTTCTCATCAAGCACTTTAAAGAATTCGATTTTTTTTGCTGATTTTGCTACCTTATGATGTGTAGAACATGCCCCGGAAAGCGTGTGACCGAAATATTATTTTCAAAAGAGTTACAGCATAATAATGGAACCTATGATTAACGTTATTGTTATAGTTAACCGAATCTTCAAACGCGTTTATCTCAAAATGACTTTTTTTAAACTGGTGGGAATCCTAGCTCAAAAAATAATCAAGGGATCGACTTGAATCTTTTCTTATTTTGAAGGCAATTGAATTTCTGGGATCCGATATCTATAAAACCATTAATTTTATTATTTTTTTTGTCTATATATCGATTTTAAGAGCAAAAAAAGTGCGAAGTCCGCCATTTTGTTAATTTTCAACCTTTTTTCATTATTATTAGTAGAATGTCCCACAAATGTTATATATTTTCTATTTAATAAATATTTTTATAAATATATATATATATATATATATATAATATATAATATATATATATTTTATAAATATTTTCTATTTTATATTTAATAGAATATATCCTATATATAAATAACTTTAATTACATACAATTGTACTAGTTCTAGTTTTAGTAATAAAAATAGTAATAGTCACAAGCTTCCGGCCATTTAGTCCAATGCAGAAACAATGATCTGATAAGAAAAATTTTGTATGACAAACACAAGAGAAAGGGGGTTTAATACCAGCGACTAGGACTTGACACTGTTAGATGCGAGGAAGTCCAAGCATAAGATCCATACCGCTGTTTTTATTAACGAATTCCTGTCGACTGTAACTTACCAAAAATTACACAGCCCCACAAAAAAAAAAAATTGATGTACCCCGGGATTTCTCACCACACTCATGGGTTTCTGGGGTCGCTGATTCCGAATCCAGTGTCCGTTTAGTCCAATTAGCTCAGGTTCAAGGTCAATTGAAGGTCAAATTTGGAGAAAACTATCAAATCAGAATCGAACAAAGGTTTCATACGTTTTTGGGGTGGCTGATTCTGAATCCGGTTTCCGTTTGGTCCAATCAGCTCAGGGTCAAGGTCAATTGAAGGTAAAAATTGGAGAAAACTATCAAATCAGAATCGAACAAAGGTTTCATACGTTTTTGGGGTGGCTGATTCTGAATCCGGTGTCCGTTTGGTCCAATCAGCTCAGGTTCAAGGTCAATTGAAGGTCAATTTCGTAGAATACTATCGAATCAAAAATGAACAATGGTTTCATACGTTTTTGGGGTCGCTGAACTCGAACCAGAGGTCAATATGATCCTATCAGGTCATGATCAAGGTCATTCCAAGGTCAAAATGAAGAAACCGTCATCGAATCAAGAATGAGCACTGGTCTGGAACGTTTTCTGAGTCTCTGAATTCAAATCCAGGGTCCGTTTGGTTCAATCAGGTCAGGTTCAAGGTCAATTCAAGGTCAAATCAAAGATAAATTTGAAGAGGACTATCAAATAAGAAAAGGAATAATGGTTTCATACGTTTTTGGGTTCGCTGAATTCGAATTCGGGGTCAGTATGTGTCCATCAAACCAGTATCAAGGTCATTCCAAGGTCAAAATAAGAAAAAAATCATTGAATTAGAAATAAGCACTGGTCGGAGTTGTAACAGCGAATAATCACTGATACATTCACTGTCTTTTGTGATATCTCACCCTTTTATCCTGGAAGGATCGTACAAGCGGCTTTCTTTTACGAGTCACTCCTTCTTTATCACTTTCTCTCTGTAATGACCAGCAGTAATCAGCCATCATATTGATATCCCATCGGCCCTGGTATCTATTTTCCATCGTCTTTATATCTTGATGGAATCTCTCTCCTTGTTCCTCACTAAAATCCCCTAGATTCACTGGGAAATGATCTACGTGTGAGTGTAAATAGTGCAATTTGGTGCTCATCAAACACCCTAGTTGCTTAGAATTTGTTACAAATTGTCCCACTATTTTTTTGTAGTTTTCACTCTTATGATTTCCAAGAAAATTTTCTACAACTTCTTTGAAACTCATCCAACTCCTTCTGAGTCATTGTAGATACGAAGTCAAGATCTTTCATCATTCTTCGTATCTGTGGCCCATCAAAGACGCCTTCAGCTATTTATTGGTCACTGAGTTTAGGGAATTGTGCTTTCAGATATTTGTAGCATTCTTCTTCTTTATCTAAAGCTTTCACGAATTGCTTCATCAAACCAAGTTTAATGTGGAGAGGTGGAAGCAGTACCTTATCGCGATCAATCAGAGGTTTGTGGACAATGTTTGCAGAACCTTTCAGGAGAGAAGTTCTGTCCGGCCAATTTTTTTTTATGTAATGATTGACGCGATCTCTACTGTCCCATAAACACAAAAAACAAGGATATTTCGTGTTTCCAGCTTGTTGTCGTAGCAATGTAGTCAAAATTTTGAAATCACCGCAAATAAACCAGTTGTGCTCCGAATACTTTATCGTTTCTAACACGAATTTCAATATATTGAATTCTTCTTTTAATACGGTTGAATGCGCTATTGGTATTGAAGCAAATACGTTGGTGTTGTGGAGTAATACTGCCTTGAGACTTTGCTTTGAGGAGTCTATAAAAAGTCTCCAATCTGATTTTTCATAGATTCCTGTCTGCAGTTCATTCATTAACCCCTCCACATCATGGCAATATACCAATGAAGGTTCCTGTACTATTGTAAAATATTTCTTGAAATTTTCCTCTCTCTTTCTATAAAATGAGACTCTTGTTTCTCTCGTTAGCCAGTTATGGTGCTTCATAAATGAAGCTAAATACTCTGCTTTATCCTTTGGTAAACCTAAATTTCTGACAAGGTCATTCATTTCTCCTTGATTTATGGTTTTAGGAGTCCTGTCTTTAAAATTGGTTGCGTGGTATTCACTGTTTGCACTCACACTTTCATCATTTGAAACTTCTTGTTCTTCCTCGTGATCTGTATCATGATCGTCAGGGATTGACATATTGTCTATTGAACTTGCTAGTTCATCATCAATGTCAATATTTTTTTCTACGGCATTTATTAACGTTGGAACGTCAGGATATTGAAGACTCTTGATTTTTTTCTTGTTAACACCTCTTATGTTTCTCATACAAATATAACAATCTTCTTTGCATGATGGTTCTTGCCAACAGGCAGGTTTTATATACTTCAAATTGCCAAATTTTTTTTCGGTATATCTTGTCATCATAATGTAACAGGCAATGCAGATACAGTGTGGAGCCCATCCTTTATTTTGATTACAAACATCGATCTCAAAACAGCCCTTGTACAACTGTTTAATATTCTCTGTGATACGTTTTCTACCAGTTCCAAGTTGATACTTGGCACATACGTAGCAGAATGAGTCAGGATTCTTGTTGCAAGCATGTTCATATAAAGAACTCCCTGCTTTTGTTTTCAATGGAGAAACCGATGTCTCCTCTTTCGAAACATTTTTCTGTTTTTTCTGTTTTTTAGGTGCCATAGAATATCATGAAAACCCGCTCGTTAGGGATCCTGGACCGATCGCAGGTGAGTCCACCGTCCTGGGGGTGATAACTCTCATACCTCCCCAGGCCTAAGTATGAGAGCTTTCTGACTTTGACGAGGACAAAGTCAACTCGTCGTTAGACACACTACGGCTTCATTCTCACACCCTAACGCCCCCCTGCAAGGCAGCGCGCCATCGCTGGCTTCGATACCACGATAGACTGGGAAGCGAATCATTCTACACATCTCCTTCCGGAGCAGTTGTCATCGTTCCCAGTATCCTTCGTGGTAGCAGGTTTTTTATTTTCCATAGAAGGATCGAAGTAACATGGAATTAAGTATTAACCAAAAAAGTGGAGCTTCAGAAAGCTCGCACTACGTGTTATAGTCGCACTCCAACTCGACACTATGCAAGTAGGACCTTGACCACGGTGCGCGATCCATACGAGGGAGACAAGATTTTATGCTCGATTTTTCTGCTTTCTAAGGGAAAACTTGAATTGATTTGGCAGAGCCACTCACGTAGATATGCACACTTTTTCGATTTTATTGATTTAGAGCAATGATTCATAAATAAGATTTGAAAATGAACATGTGCATCAATTAGGGGGCGTGACAGCGCCCAGTAAGACCAGTGTTAATTTCTAATAAAATGTTTTTCTCCTTATTTTTATCTAGAAATGACCTTCACCTTGATTCTATAGAGTTGAATAAACTTCGAATTCGAATTCAGTGACCCCGAAAACATCTTAGAGTAGTACTCTCAGATTAGTGCTGTTAATGTGTTTTTTTCTAATCTTGACCTTGATATGACATTGAACCTGGCTTTGTTCGACCAATTGGACCCCGGGTTCGGATTCAGTGACCCCAAAAACGTTGAAGACTGTGCTCATTTCTGATTTAATGGCTTTTCCTTCAGTTTGACTTTGAAATCCCCTTGATATTGGTTTTATGGGGACGAACTGATCCCGAAGTCTAATTCAGCGACCCCGAAAACGTCCCAGACCAGTGCTCATTCCTGATTCGATGACGGTTTCTTCATTTTGACCTCGGAATGACCTTGATCATGATCTGATGGGATAATATTGACCTCTGGTTCGAGTTCAGCGACCCCAAAAACGTATGAAACCATTGTTTATTTTTGATTCGATAGTATTCTACGAAATTGACCTTCAATTGACCTTGAACCTGAGCTGATTGGACCAAACGGACACCGGATTCAGAATCAGCGACCCCAAAAACGTATGAAACCTTTGTTCGATTCTGATTTGATAGTTTTCTCCAAATTTGACCTCCAATTGACCTTGACCCTGAGCTGATTGGACCAAACGGAAACCGGATTCGGAATCAGCGACCCCAAAAACGTATGAAACCTTCGTTCGATTCTGATTTGATAGTTTTCTCCAAATTTGCCCTTCAATCGACCTTGAACCTGAGCTGATTGGACCAAACGGACACCGGATTCGGAATCAGCGACCCCAAAAACGTATGAAACCTTTGTTCGATTCTAATTTGATAGTTTTCTCCAAATTTGACCTTCAATTGACCTTGACCCTGAGCTGATTGGACCAAACGGAAACCGGATTCGGAATCAGCGACCCCAAAAACGTAAGAAACCTTTGTTCGATTCTGATTTGATAGTTTTCTCCAAATTTGACCTTCAATTGACCTTGAACCTGAGCTAATTGGACCAAACGGACACCGGATTCGGAATCAGCGACCCCAGAAACCCATGAGTGTGGTGAGAAATCCCCGGGTACATCAAATTTTTTTTATTTTGTGGTGCTGTGTTATCTAGTCTCCGTAAAATTGCTAAGTCCCTAGGAATTAAATATAGGAATTAAGTATGTGATAATTGGGAGCGGCAGGTTTCTTTCAAGACGAGCGGTGGGGGACGAAGTGCATCTAACCTCAAAGTCTCGCACATAGATTGACGTCATGCTGGTGGACGACAATGACATAATCACGGACGAACATAATTTTCCAGCTCCCTTTGGAGTAAACATCACATTATTGACGCTAAACTCAACATTCAACAACCTAGAGAGAGGCCGGACTCCTTCAAAAACAGAAATTCCAAAGGTATTCGGCAGGAAGACCTGGTCTTTACCTTGAAACTTTATGATTGGGGACTGCTCAACCATGGAGACGTGGATGACATTGACTCTGCACTCGACTGTCTTAGCCGCAATCTCACGGAGGCCATTGATAAGCTGGCACCTCTTGAAGAGCTTGAGCCCAGAAAGAATAGGTGCTGAGTTATCACTGCTATACAAAAAAATGGACGGGACTTACAAACGCTACACTCAGACAGGGGACGAAAATCTGCTCGTTGAATTTCAGAGGTCGCACGATCTTTCCGATAGAAAAACAGCAGGCCTGTAATGAGTTTCTCTTGAGTAAACTGTCAAAGGCACTTGACACTAACACGGTTTGGAAGGAATTGCGCAACTTTTGTCTTCTACCCAAGAAAGGGAGGACTTGAATGGGATGACGCCGGAGGATCTAAACACCCATTTCGCTAAGGTGTCCATCTCTCACAATGAGAGTGCTTCGAACTATCGGGATATCATCTTTTCCGCTTCCAAGGAAGACGGCTTTTGTTTCCAGAAAATGAATGTTAATGATGTTATCCTGAGCATTTCTCGTTTCACTTCTCAATCAGTTGGTGATGATGTTTTACATCAGAGTATCATTCTTGATGCTCTGCCTGTAATCGGAGATAAAATCGTAAACCTGTTCGACTCCTCCCTGCGCAAAGGAATCTTCCCGTCATCCTGGAAGAAGGCTCATGTTCTTCCTCTAAAGAAGAGTGCTCTCTTGTCGTCTCTATCAGACTTTCGCCCCATTGCTCTCTTGAGTTTCGTGTCTAATGTTCTTGAGAAGATAGTTCACGACCAAGTCATGAACTATCTTCCAATCAAAAACATCCTTGATTCTAGACAGGCTGGTTTCTGTCCAAACCACTCCACCCAAACTGCACTGTTGAAATTAACAGATGACATAAGACAAGGCATGAGCAAAAAGAAACTGACATTGCTTCTGTTTTTTGACTTTAGTAAAGCTTTTGACAAAATTTCGCACTCTAGAATGCTGAAGCGTTTGAAGGATATCAGCTTCACCTCTCTCTCGTGGTTTTACTCATATCTCACTGATAGACAACAATTGGTCATAACTAATAGTTTTGGCAAATCATCATGGTTGCCACGAATCTTTGGGTACCACAAAGGTTATTCTTTGGGCCGCTTCTCTTCTGCATTTACGTTAATGATCTACGTGACGTACTCGACATCGAGAGCGTTGAGCATGTGCTTTATGTAGATGACTTACAAATCTATACATAGGTCCCTCTGGCCAGGCTGACTGAGGGCATAGCACTGCTTGAGAGAGCGGCCGCGATTGTGTCGAAATGAGCTGATTGGATCAAGATATTATATTAATCTCCTGTACAAGAAGGCACTCTATGTATCTAGCATTGAGATCAGTGGGGCTCGTGTGTCGTTCTTTGGCACAGTCAAGGATCTCGGCGTGGTGCTTGACGAAACTCTATCGTGGCGTTAGAACACCGATGCAGTCACGAAGAAATTCAATACAACCATGTACTGCTTGCGATTCTTTCGTAAATACACTACTGAGATCTTGCATAGACAATGGCATTATCAATGGCACTGCTGTTCCCTCGTCTCGATTACTGTTCTGATTAGTCCACGCCCATAAGTTCGAGTTGGTATCATGAATTTGTTGTGACACGGTGGTTTTCTGCGAAATAATCTAAGAAACCACCTCGTGATTATCTTGTTTTTGATTTATTTTTCTTTAATAGTAATTCGTTACGTTTTTGTTTTTTTTATATTTACATGGAACGGTTTGGTTCGACCCATTCCGCTCCACAAACTAGTCAAATTGCCGGAAAAGAGTGGCGATAAAAGTTGTTGATCGGTAAAATGCGGTTCCCTGCCCGGAACCTCCGCCGCCACTTCGAGTCCTCGAGATTCGACGTGGGTCCGCGAGGGAGGTCGCCGTCGACAGGCGCCGAAACCTATTACCACAGTTAACGTAGAGCCATCGGTATGAATGTGTGTGTGTACCTGTCGAGCAGTTCCAACAAGTTGCAGATAAGTCTCAATGGACCAGACATCCAACTGCGACTGCCACGGGGTGCTCAGCGTCGACAGGACGGAGTGGAGGACACTCCTAACCACATCCCGTGGAACACGAAATCATTCCTGAATGATCCTGAATGATCAAACGTGTTCACCATTTTGTTTTTCTTTCCTTTTATTTCTTTTCTTGCTCATCCTGTACCCTGAAGTAACCCTTAAGGACGTGATTTTGGCACGGCCAAAGTCCCTTCTCAACACAGCATTGTGGGTTCGCCTACTGCTGTGGACCCTACCTTATTCTGGGTTTCGACCTAGAGCCACTTTGCCCTACTAGCACGGGGCGCATCTGTTTTTACTGCGACTTTTCATACACTGTCGCTAAAAACTTTTGGGTTCCCTCCGGAAAATGACTCTAAATCGAATGGGACATGTGCGTCAAACTGAAAAGTATGGCTTCATGTTTTTATTTTCGAAAATGTTCAAAAATCTGCATTTTTCTTTTTTCATTTCAAGTTTGTATGAAAACTATCAATCCTAGAGTAAAATGGATGGGAGGTAAAAGTTTCGTTATAAAATTTTGCATGAGGATTAAGTATTCCGAAACACTAATCTCGAAAATTGTTGTTGCAAAATAGGTACAAAGATAAACATGACCCCAAAAAATATGCGATTTTTTAAGTTTTCAAATCATACCTACGATAGTGAGATTTTTACTAAAATTACCTTATACAGTAATGAAAATACAAAAAAATAATTATAGATACTAGCTATCGATCCCCCACGGAATGGGTCGATTTTATTAATTTTAACAACTTTTTTGATTTTTTGAAAATTTGTCAAAAAAAATTTCTTTGAAAAAAATGCAACTGCAACGCGGTTTTTCTATCTATTTGAAATTGAGAAGTTGCATATGATAGAAGATAAACAGATGCTTATTTTGAGTTTTCATTTACTCAAATCTGATTTGTGAATCCAGAGATAAAGAAGTTCAAAGTTAAGGTAACTTTCCGGCAAAAGTATACGCAGTAGAATAATATTCGAAACGGTTTCTGGTAGCTTGAACATTGTTCTACTTAAGTATAAATTATTATGTACGTGAATAATGTTCTTCATACTTAATAGTCGGGCGGAAGGTTGGTGGAAGTCTTTGAAACGCAGCACTTTTGGCGCAGCGGCAGTGGCGAGCAGTGGAGGGGGTAGCGAAAAAGACCCGACGAAAAGTCGAACGCTCAGGATCAAAATTAACGTTTGATTTTTTATCGACAATATCTCAGCTTCTATATGAGATAATTTGATGATTCTCTTTTTAATTTAGTATAGCAAGTCAAAATATGATTATATATGTCAGTTAAAGTACCGTAAAAATTATTGGTAACGATGTATTTCTGAGAAATGTAATAATAAATATTTATAGAGCCGTTCAAATCATATTTTTCAATTCTCATTATAAAGATGTACGTCACGCTGACTAATAGATGTTTTTTAATTGATATTGATTAATGAATATATTTTTCCGAGGTTTTGAATAGAAAAGCACAGTAAAATATTTTATGATATTACGTTTACTTAACATAATGTTTACAATATACATAAACTTGATCTACAAGATACATAAACGGAATACTTAATCCTCATGCAAAATTTAATAACGAAACTTTTACCTCCCTTCCATTTTACTCTAGGATTGATAGTTTTCATACAAACTTAAAATGAAAAAAGAAAAATGCAGATTTTTGAACATTTTCGAAAATAAAAACATGAAGCCATACTTTTCAGTTTGACGCACATGTCCCATTCGATTTAGAGTCATTTTCTGGAGGAAACCCAATAATTTTTAGCGACAGTGTATGAAAAGTCCGAGATAGCAATTTTTCGAACAGATGCACCCCGTGCTATACATTGGCTTCGGCCACACCACAATTCGATAGGATTCGTCCGATCGGTGGTGATTAAGGCAAGGTCGTTCTAGCGGCAAAGGCTTTCTGAGCTCAACCGCAAACCTGGTAGCTTCGGCGTACCAGGATTTAAGGGAGGGGGGGGGAAGGACAGGACCTTTGATGGGCCCTATACCTTGTTTTTTTTTGTATTCTTCCACGGTGCCACTGGAATTCTCTAGAGGAGGCCAGCTCACCAATTTCTTTTTTTTCGGTGTTTGTCGCATAGCCCCCTAGGTGGCTCGACACGTCACGTATCTCGAGCGTTGCTCGCAAGCACCTAGTGCCATCTGGTGTTAGCACCACCCCATCTTTCGTGGGACTAGCTTCGGCCACTCCCACAGCCCTTTCGAACTCCCAGGCGCTTACGACGCCAACCTGGTTCTCCCGCGGGATAACCAGAGTTTAAGGGAGGGGGAATTTGTGATGTGGCATTTTGCCCGTCACAAGGATTTTCTCCATCAGGGAGAATTCCCGGGGCTCAGCCGCCTGAAGTTGGCGCTGAGTCTGCGCACGTCCGATCGACCGCGATCGAGCACGCGCGCCGCCGGCATGGAGCGACTTGTTGCGCAATCACGCCGGCAGTTGGATTTCCCGCGTGGCCTGGACAGCACGGACTCGACCGTGCCTGTCTCCTGGAGTTCGCCCCAGGTCTCCACGCGCCTCCCATCGCCCGTGCCCGCGTGCTTCGGCCGTGCGGCACCTTTCTGTGTCATCACCGGCAGCAGCCTCGGCAGCCACCGGTGAGCCTCCTGACTCCGCGCCGGTCGTCGTCAGGTACCCCGGGACGCCGCCAGCAGAGGCCCGCCGTCGTCGCCGCTTCAGCTCCGGCTCGGCAGGTAGGAGGTTGAGTGTTTGTGTGAGTGTGCGTGGTCCGCGCGCTTGCCCGCAATCGCGTCCGTGCACGCGTCCGCGCCGCGCTCGCGTCCTCGCGACTATTTGCATTCCTTCGGGGAAATATTCTTTGTTCGCGCCTCTCAGCGGAGAGTATCCCACGGTGTGTGGCTCGACACCACCGTTGGGGTTTTTGTATTGTACTTTAACAAAATAAAGCTTCGGTGCTTAAACTCCCCCGATCACGCGTAATTATTCCCCTCAGCCGGGCTATCCAGGATTGTCCGGGTCGTGATTCGACACGACCCCGAGCATCCTCCCCCTTCCGCCTACCACTCGACTCGACGGGCGCCGTCCTCACGGCGGCTGGTGCGCGAGTCCACTCGCAAAGTCCGTCAAGCCGAAAAAGCGTAAACGTGAACCCCCGTGTATCCAGGTCGCCCCGGTACGCTGGGGCCACCTCACAGCTTCGATAATCAATGAAAAAAGACTTGGTTTTGTCTTATAAAAAATATTGAAAATTTAGGTGCAAAAGTATGTATTAAATGCAGTAACTTTAATATTTTCCGTTTTAACAAACGCATCCCAAACCTGTATTTTCACCATTCCCCTAGCGTAGATACTATCATTTATTTTTCAAAGATTACAAAAAAATTATTCAATCAGTTCAATTCGTATCTTTGTGAAAGTGTAAAGTGTCGTTCTTCTTCAATTGACCAAACTTTGTCGCGAGTGTTAATGCCTGCCCGGGCTCTCTTATTATTTGATCAAATGCAACAAAGCAAACGGTTCTAGGTTCTACACGATGCAAGACATTTGGACCTGCATAATTTTTCGATCAATTCATCTTGTGACTGTCATACGGTTTAATGGCGGTCAAAATCGATCCGGTCCGTATTTAGCACACTTGAAGACTCATTTTGATCATTTTTGACAGCTGAGGTTAGAAATGATCAATTCAAGATCTATTTTGATCATTTTCGAGGGCAAAAGACACCAAATTTTTCCACTTTTCTCTATAGCACGTTGAAAATACTGGAAACGAAACTTACATGAATTTTTTTTTCCCTTAGCAACGGTTGCTAGGGCGGTGAACAACGGTGGCTAAGGAGCTAATTGGGACGATTTTGTGTCCTCTGCCGTCAAAAATGATGGAAATTCATAATTTCCAACCTTTATAACGGTTTCTAGGGAGGTAAACAACGGTTGCAATGGAGAAAATTTAGAAAACACGTTAGGAACGGTTGCTAAGGAAATGACCAACGGATTTTGCTGAAAATTGAACTTCGGCCGAGATTTTGTCGAGACTAACCTGTGTGCGAAATTTCAGAAAGATCGGACCATTTCTTCGAGAGTTATCATGGATGTAAGAAACGAAAAAATACACCTTAGCAACGGTTGCTAAGGAAATAACCAACGGATTTTGCTGAACAATAAACTCGGCCGAGATTTTGCCGAGACTAACCTGTGTGCAAAATTTCAGAAAGATCGGACCATTTCTTCGAGAGTTATCGCGGACGAAAAAAAACGTTACACACATACACACACACACACACACACACACACACACACACACACACACACACACACACACACACACACACACACACACACACACACACACACACACACGCACACGCACACGCACACGCACACACACACACACACACACACACACACACACACACACACACACACACACACACACACACACACACACACACACACACACACACACACACACACACACACACACACACACACATACATACAGACACTTTTGGATTTCCATGTTTTTCGACCCGTAGATTACCAAAATCGAGGTTCCGAGGTCTGATTCGGTGGGTCGATTTTCGCTCCTGTTATGGCCCAGCCTTTCCCCGCCCACTTTTTTTGAAATTCTAGAGTGATGAGAGACGCATCGCACATTGGCGATGCGCATTTTCCCACATGCTACCCGAGTTGCGCCGAGAAGCGACTTTAGGATTAAGTATGTATGTGTGAGTATAAGAATGCGCTGAGTGTGACGCATCCATGCGACGGATGGCTAGTCGCACGTTGGGCACAGGAATCACGAGGACAGCTTGCATTTTGTGCAACTGCCTAACGTTGAATCGTATGGATGTCGGCTATAAGATATTCTCTTATCAGCCTGCGTGAAGCCACGAGCAGCCAGCGGGCGCTCGGACGAATCGAATGAATGTATGTGTGTTAGGATCAGGTTGAATTTGCAGCTAAGCAAAAAGGCCATCAAGCCGTGTGAAGAAGCGAGCGCGCTTCTTAGAATAAGATAAGGGACGTCCGACGCAGCGAACGAGAGGAGCCGCGACACGCGCTCGCCTCCGCCTCGCGCCCGCGAATCGCGAATCCCCGGGACTCTTGCTTACATGACGTCACGGGGTTTATAAAGAGAGGTGTCCCGCGAGACAGAATGGAGTTGATCCGCGACAATCACGGATGCCACATGGGTGGCCGGACATGGAGCACGCGAGCGGCGCAGCTCCACCGCGAACGCGTAACTAGTAGACATACGAACAACATAACATTGAGATAAAGATCCAATCACGCGGGATCTAGCGTGTAACTTCAAGGTTTCTTCTTGATAATAAAAAGGTTAGTGCTAGTGCACCCGCAGCTGGTTTTCTTGCAACACCCTTCATTCGCACCACACACATTCCACCCGAGCCGATACGTTTATACGGCCCAGCGCGCCATGGACTACTCGGCTGCCACACTGCCAAGCTCCAGACGAGGATAACCAGGCGCTGGACGGATTAGGCAATTGTAAGTGACCAAGCGGTCTTCCTTAGCTATTGCAAGTGCGATACCCACGAGACAGATATCCCAATCATCATGGGGGTTTGTCGCCCAACCGCCCCTTAAAATAACGGTCGGGCCATTACACCCCATTACAAAGTTTTCTCTTTGAGAAAGCAAAAATAGCCTAGGCCAAAAAACAATTTCGGGGTTGATTTCTTTGTAAAACTATACTATCATATTATTTCTGATTTTTTTTCATATTTTTAGCAATTCAACCCCACTTTATAGCAAGCTAAATAGCTAAATTTGCTTCTTTTGTAATTTTAGAGGCTATTTCCATCTCAATATGTAGGACTCAATATAAAATGACTTCTAAGCGAGAAAGTTAATGAGAAATTATAAATAAATAAGATAAATTTATCGATGCATAAGTGTGAAGTGAATAAGTAATGATAACCATCCGATGAATATGTTCCCCAAATGTTCTCATGATCGTTTTAAGAATTGAATATTCTATTTATAATCGATTAACGAGAAGTTATAGAAAAATGAGTCAGCGCTGAAAGAATTGGGAACTGTCATCTATTTGGGTATGTGATATATGGGAAAGCAGCAATTTTACACCAAGCGCTGACTGATTTTTCTACACTTCTTGGATTAACTGATTATATGTTGCATATTTAATACTAAAATCAATCATATGTAGTTCTGGGTTGAACCGAGTGATGATAGTTGTTCCCCAAATGTACTCATGTTTTATACCAGTATTGAATATTCTACTTATACAGAAGGTACTTTTGGGTTGATCCGAGTACTTGAACCTTCTTAAAATCACTATCCAGGCTTAGATTCAGCTATACCAATATAGCTATATCCATGGGCAATTCTACCGACTAGGATAATTTTATGTGATGTGATATTTTTCAATACCCAAATGCTGGAAATGAGAAAAAACACTGAATATGTAAAATTTTTTTTCGAAATTTGGAAAATTTATTTGTGATATTCATATGTATGACGTACAACTCCCTCGTTTACGTCTGAAGCTTCTCACTAGAAGGTCGGATTTTTCACCTTTAATCTACCTCAGGCTCAGCATAACCATACCTGACAGTTTTAATCAATGTGCTATACAAAAAAGAATTTCCTACATCTAAGTGAAGCTATGTGATGAAATTTTAGAATTGAATTATGTTCAGCCTTTCCAAGCTACAGATTTTCCAGCGACTCACAATTCTGTGTTGATACAGTTCGATTAAGCACTCCAAAATGAAGAAATAAAAATATGTATAAGTAGTCGATCTTTGAGGGCCAATCCAGAGTGAAGTGGAAAAGGGAAAATTCACAAAATCCAGCACACATTTATTTAATGCGACGTTTCGCCAGTTAGGTTCACTGGCCTCATCAGGCAGTTTTGAATAAAAATATAATATTACGTTCGGCAGTGGAAGCGGCCGCTGAACCAGTGAACCTAACTGGCGAAACGTCGCATGAAATAAATATGTGGTGGATTTTGTGAATTTTCCCTTTTCCACTTCACTCTGGATTGGCCCTCAAAGATCGACTACTTATACATATTTGGAATTATGGAGGGTGCACTGCATAATATTGAAGAAATAAAAGTATGGAACATTCATGTATCACCCGTAAAAATACCATAAAATGATCGATCATAATAAAAATAAAAACGTGAACAGTTTAAATTTACTTGTTTTTCTCGTGGCACACTTAGAAAATAACTTTGAAATCAAACAAAAATTCTTGTGAATCATTGTTCAGGTTTCGATTAAGATGCTTAGTGAATGCCATAATTATATTTTGTGTATATGGGGGGTTTCACGTCAACTCTTTGCGGCTGGTGCGAGGATACGAAAGCTTTTCATTTTCGTCACACGTTTTTGACTCCATCAAATGAATATTGGAATGATGTGAAATATATTGTCCATGTATATTTCCTTCAGCTTTCCGATAGCAAAGCTAGTTTTTGACGATTTTTATTTTTCACAAATAAAACCTTAAACAGATTGTATCTTAAAAAACTGATCCTGTCTCATTTTTTCTATTAGTTGCATATATTTGCTAGTATATGTACATAGTTATATTGTTCGATAAATAAAAATGGATTTTTTTCGGAACTAGAAATACTTTTTTAGTTTTTTACGCATAACTTTTTTAGCAGAATGTAAAAGTCGTGCACATACATGGAATACTCATTCTCGGGGTATCCTCTACCACATATAAAATTTTCAAGAACGTGCTTACAAATTTATTTTCATTTTTTTTCAAGCAAAATCACCCTAATTGGTAGAATTGCTTATACATACATACATACATACATATATACATACATACATACATACATACATACATACATACATACATACATACATACATACATACATACATACATACATACATACATACATACATACATACATACATACATACATACATACATACATATATACATACATACATACATACATACATACATACATACATACATACATACATACATACGTACATACATACATACATACGATATAAAAGCAACTATAACAATTATTTCTTAGATTTATTATTCATTGTAATCCTATTTACCTAGAGAAACTTTGGGAAGGACTCTTCTCAGTAGCAATAGATTAGAGCAATAGACTCAACTGCTTGAGATACTGCGTTAAATAGAAGTGATTCAATAATCTCTTCACAGTTCTACCATTCAATATCCAATCAGATAATGTTTCTCTTATATATTTCGTACAGTGATAACTCAATCAATGGTAGATTATTATGTCGTTCTTAACTTGTGATATTATGAAATAATTATATGTGATCAGGGGTGAGCCAATGGGAAGTATGGATTCGCGACTATTATCCTCAAATTTCTTTAACTTCTCTCCACAGGTGCATACGCCCGGGGGACAGCTAACTACTGGGAAACATCCAGAGAGTCATCACAAAATATTCATCCACGAATCATCTGAGATCATTCAAGATTCTCAATCATCAATGACTGCAGAGTTGGATAATCTAAGATCTAGCTGGAAATCTTCAGTAAGTATGAATAGTATTGCTCATTAGAACATAGTGAGGATGAGCATTGGTTAGAGTAAATTGAATATTACATACTTTCACAATATCTAAAAACTACGTGATAAAGTTGATGATAAACCGAGTTACATTGATCCCATTTATAATAGATCCATCAATAAGTACTTGAGCATGCATAAAAAGTCCACCCGTTCACTGACATTATTCGGATACTCTAATACATGTAGCTCGAGAGTATCTTTCTTTTATAGTGGACTTGATATGTGGTGACCATATAAGGTGCCCTGCGTTACACTGAAGAAGCTTCAGTGCTCGCAACGGCTACAATGCCAACCGCTCAAGCGATGCGGTGTTTACCTGTAATATATAAATTACCTTGACAATCAATTACTTTTCATTATTATGTATTCGATATAATGTATTACACAACTCATCGCTATAACTGGATGGGTTCAAAAGGTATACTAAAAGATAATGGGAAGAAAAGTGAACGAAAGACTGAATGAGAAATAAACTTCATAAAAATCATACAAGTTCCATCGTTTACAGTGATGAAAATGATCTCATTTGTCTTAGCATGTGTGACGTGGAATTTGACCCCGAAAATTTATACGGAGCTTTCCCAGTTCCGCGATACAAAATAATATTTAAAGCGCCGTGCGTCAAAAGTGGATTCCCTGACACTGTGCTGGGAATGGCACAGATATTTGGTTGGAGGATAGGGAAATGAATAAATACTCGCAAGTTTACGTCAAATACTCACGCTTTATTTCCTATTCGCATACAGACTAACTTACTGTAGAATATCGTACCCCTCCCCACACACTCACACCGCCCTCGGTAACTCGCTGTTATTACTGCCTCAACACGCTGCGCCTGTCGCTCTCCACGTCTATACACTAATCAGCTGGCCGATGCGCCGATTATGGCGCTCTCCATTTTCGCTTTCTCACACAGCGATCCGTACCCACCGACGCTCAGTGGACCCACGCACCCCTTTCTCCTCCCCGCGCCGCGATCCTCCACTTTGCTCTCTCTCTCTCACTCGGAAGCCATCCGCTTTCTGGCCGATGGAACCAGAGCCACGGAGCTGTGCTTCTCCCACTCACCGTCTCTCGTCCTCGTGAGTGTGTGTGTGTGTTTTTCTAAGAAAATTGGTATTTTTCCAGTAAAAAAGTTCTCTTGAGTTTTTGCTCTACAATACCTCTAGACAGCTCAAAATTGAGGTCAAAGGTCCTCATGAAATGTCTAATATTGCTAACTTCGCAACTTTGAGCCTCTGGCAGGATGGGACGTAGGGTCTAAAAAATTCTGAAGAAATTCAGGGGACATGATGGAGTCTTCTAGAATTCATAAAAAAAATTTCAGAATTTTTTTTCATTTTCACTCTCTCACATATGGGTGATTCTCTGTCAAGAGAGTGAGAAAAAAAATCCAAAACTCTGAAAATTTTTTTGGAGACTTTTTGGGGTTTCTTGATATCACCAGAATTTTCTCAGATTTTTCGGGCCCTTTAACTCATGCTGCCAGAGACCCAAAAATGCTGTTTTCCCAATATTTGCTATATTATAACTAAGTTTGAACATTATTTACACCCATTATATGACCTCTGGGGAAAAAAGTCATAATAACATTTTTCCTGGTAATCACTTGAAGTCTTCAAAAAGTTCACTTATATTGTAAAACTGCATAGATGAGGTTGAACCAATTTATACAAAAGGTTGATCACTAGATGCACAATTTCTTAATGAACTTCTTCGTCCCAGAAGCTGAAATGTTTCTACGAACTCGCGAGCTAGTCGAGACGCGCTCGCCCGCTACCCGTTGTTCACGATTCCTTCGCGATTTTTGCCACGTCCCCGCAACTTTGCGCACTGCGTTCGCACCGTTATGCCCTCGGCGTCCCCGCAATTTTCCCCGCACTCTCCTCGTAACTATCCATGTACTCGAGATCCGCGCACCGCTTTTTCTCAGCCTTCTTGCGTAAGCTTGAATTCGCAAAACCCCTTTCTCTCGCTCTCACGCCTGCACACGGGCCCCAAACACACCCCGTCTGCGACTGCGTAATTTTAAACCACCTACATGGTTTGAAAGAATAAAAACACGAGTCGTCTTTGTTAGGCGGTGAGCGAACCACTGCCGCTGCTTTTTTCTCCTGGGTGTCCCCGTCTTCCTTGAAGAAGGCTGCGGTTGTCAGCTCGCACACCATTCCGCACTCCGCTCACAGTCCACGTACACGCTCACAACGCACGAAGTCCCTAGGAGTACGCATTAAAGGATATTGATAAGCGATATGGTTTCGCGTACGTACTCACTGGAGGCTGGCACTTGTTATTTATTCATCGGAGAACGTTCTTTAAAATTAGGTGGACAATTTAAAATAATTTTTCTCAACAGGAAAATGTCATTTCACTGATTTTTTTTCTGTATTAGAAGCTAGACCACTGCCGCCGGTGCCATTCCAATCCGTCTCCAAATTTTATCCCTTCTTTTCATTTCCTATTTAACCCCATATATCGGTTGATAGTAGTGGAGAAAACAAGTGACAACTCTCTAGAGTAATTGATCCTGAAGACCATGAATATATTCTACCCCGCTCGCTCGCTTTGCTTGAATATATTCTATGAGATCTTATGTTATCGGTGAAGTTTTTAGTCAAGTTCCCGTGATCCGTGCTTCATAACGTCTACAAGAAACCGTCATATTTTCCTAAAATTAAGAAGTGGAAGTCAGTTCCTCGAGTGAAGTTCGATCGCAAATATATGAAGACTCGGTAAAGATCATTACGTATGTAGATAACTTCGTTACCAATAGGTGTCACCACAACTTTTAAAGCATGAAAAAAAACATCGCGATGCGAGTCTAGCCCTCGTCTTATCCGTCATTATGTTTCCGTGGTGTGAAGGTGTCATACCAACGGGTATTATTAACCTGTAAATTCGTTGATATAGATTGTCTTTGAGACTTTTCAGAGGAAGATGAGGGAAAGAGGTGGTAGATCACCATCGCACAATATAGACCAGCTGAAGACGAAACTACGAGAGTTGGAGAGAAACGGAAAAAGATCTTCATCTAGAGACAAAAAAAATAGTGGCAGGTGTAGCAGGGGACGGTCGAAGGATCACGATCGTTCACGAAAACGCACCAAATGGACGTTATCTCGTAGCCACCAGCAAAGAACTCTCTCAATATCGTCAACCGGTTCCGCTCAACCCGGACGCTGGAGAGAACACCGCACCGTATATGGCAGAAAGAGCTTGCACGAGAGGCATCAACAATTCTGACCAACAGTACATATGTATATACTAGCAATAATGTCTCGCTCACTCTCGCTCGCTCGAGTATTTTGTGGGATTCCGAAATCAAAAGTTTTGGAAGAATGCATACATATTGATTGAAATAACTATATCCATAGGTAAATATAAATCCGCTTTTGGATTTGCGCCTCACCAATACGTCCTCGTCGATGCGAAAAACAAAGATTTCGTATAATTTAAAATTATTCATTATATTGCAGCGTTTTATTCGAACAAAATTATGGACAGTATGATTATATTTCACGGGGAATTGCGTGGTGGGTGCGCTGTATAAAACTTATATATTATAACTCTTAGACCTATGTGAATGGATGGGAGTTGGGTGTCAATGATCACGTGTAAACTTTGTTATATCATCCAGTTTATTGAAAACTCCTGGCTATTCCTTTCGCACTACAGCGCGAGTACATACTAAGTAATTGAGCTTAGCTACGTAAGAAATTATAATTAAAATTGAACTTTTTATGAAATAATCGATCTAAAGAAAAAATTGCTCCATTCCACCGTTGTGGCTTCAGTCCACTGCGTAGGTCGTCGTTGTCAGCTTCCTGGCCTCACGACGGAATACTACTCTTAAGATCTCACAGTGGTGTTGCGTATCGACCGTGGCCCTCCTGTCCACTCAATTTTTTCTTATAATATTACCACACCTTGTTCGCGCTCCCGACCACGTCCGCGCCTAACGCTTCCGAGCAACCGGTAATAAGCACGCGCAAGCAGGTGTAGTTTCTCGGATTTAAACCCGTGAGTGAAATGGCAGAAAACGCAGGCGAGATGAGAACGTAGTCTCAGTGCTGGCCCACTCGCAACAATTTCGCCTGTGAGCTATTCTTGCGATTGTGTACTACCTTGTCGCAGTGTTGAAGGAGTTGCTCCAGGCCGCCACCTCGCTCTGGAATCCACTTCCTTCGGTGTCGCGTTGTGAAAACGTGTCGAGTCGCTCTGGAGAGACTTGTCGGTGTGCTGGTCGAGATGAGAATGTACTTCCTGCTCCGCGCGGTCGGCTGCTCTCCGGCTCCGATCGAGAAAACAGAGCAGGACTGCGCAGTGGCGCTTTGCGCAACCACGCAACTCAGGCGAGTCTCTGGCTTTGCGTCGCTCGGCTGACAAAACTATCGCGTGCATTGAGGCGCGCGTGTTGGTGTGGGTAATTGTATTGTGGCACATTGCACAAAAAAGTCTCCCCGAAAGCTTGATGAAGGAACTTACTGCTTCTGAGAGCTTTTCCCTGTTGGATACGTCATGACCAAGATTCAAACGTAAAAAGAAATATTCAATAGTAGTATTCTATGAATGTCCTTAGGACATTCTCGAAATCGCACCATATCATAATGACACGTATTCCTCTGAACGCATAAAAATCACAAAGTAAACTACCAATTTCTAAGTGAATAGTACACGCCCACGCATCGACATATTTCAGTTTTTCACGATGAAAAATGGAATTGCTCGAGCAGCTCTATCGATCCGTATTATCAGAATTTTCATCACGACGCTGATTCTCCGATTTTTTTAACAATATATCTTGTATATCTTTTTGAAAATGGGTTTTTTCCGCATTTCACGCCCACGCCTAAATTTTTTCGAAGTATTGATCGTCGATCGTCGATCGTCGATCGCCCATTCGATGTTCTTTTGATCGGACATACTGGAAATTGCACTATATCATGATTTCACGTATTCCTCTGAACGCATAAAAATCACAAAGTAAACTACCAATTTTCAAGTAAACATTTCACGCCCACATATCGACATATTTCAATTCTTCCGATAAATTTTTCCGAAAAATGAAAATGCTCGAACAGCTCTATCTATCCGTATTATCAGAATTTTCATCACAACGCTGATTAGTAAAGTTTTCTTAACGATTCATGAGAGACATCTTGCTGAAGGTCAGTTTTTCCCATATTTCGCGCCCACGCATCAATTTTTTTGAAGTCTTAACCATGAAACATGAAAGCCCTTTCAAAGATCCGTCGATCAGTCTGACCCATATTTGCACCATACAATTATTTAATGGTTTTTTTCCGATGGTTTATCGGCTTAGGGAAAAACCGAAAGCTGAATTTCCACATTTCAAACAGCCACGCATCAATTTTTTCTAATATTCCAATGAGGAAAATAAAAGCGCCGGTGATTTCCTTTCGATTGATCTGATCAGTTTTCATATGCGTCGACTTCTCCATCGATTTTTCTTTACATAAAATTTTCGAGCGGATTAACTTTACATTGTAGTGTAGATGTAAATGTAGATGTGTAGATGGGTAATTCTACCAACTAGGACGATTTTAAGTGATATGGTTTTTTTGAATACCCAAATGCTGGAAATGAAAAAAAAACACTGAATGTGTAAAATTTTTTTTCAAAATTTGGAATATTTATTTAAGATATTCATATGTATAACGTGTTACTCCTTCATTTACATCTGAAAATTGTCACTAAAAGGTCGGATTTTACACCTGTAATCTACCTTAGGATCAGTATAACAATACCCGATAATTTTAATTAATGTGCTATTCATGAAATGACTACCTTCATCTAAGTGAAGCTACGTGATGAAATTTTAGAATCGAATTACAACTCTTTCAGCGACCTACAACTCTCAAACGTGTTGATACAGTTCTATCAAGCACTCGGAAAAGAAGAAATAAAAGTATGGAACATCCATGTGTCACCAGTAAAAATACCATAAAATAATAAATTATGTTGAAAAGTTAGAACGTAAACAGTTCAAATTTACTTGTTTTTCTCGAGTACAATTCGAAATAAGGTTAGAATCAAACAAGAATTTTCGTGAATCTTTGTTCAGGATCTGATTGAAATGCCTAGTGAATGCCGCAGTTATATTATATATATATATATATATCAGGCGTTTCACCTCAACTCTTAGGTGCCAGTTCACGGACACTAAAACTTCCCATTTTCGTCACTCGTTTTAGACTCAATCAGATCAATATCGGAATAATGTGAAATATATTATCGATGTATATTTCCCTTAGCTTTCCAATAGCAAAGTTAGTTTTTGAAAATTCTCATAATTCACAAAAAAACCTCATTTGAATTGTATCTTACGAAACTGTTTCTGTCTCATTTCTTTTATTAGTTGCATATATTTGCTAGTATATGTACATAGTTATATTGTTCGATAAATAAAAACCGCTGCCAAGTGCCTTAGCAGTATGCTTTCTCAAAGAGGTTTCAACATCACCCTCAAACGCGTCCCATACCTGTATTTTCACCTTTCCACTAGCGTAGATACTATCATTTATTTTTAAAAAATTACAAAAAAATTATTTAATCAGTTCAATTCGTATTTTTGTGACTGTGTAAAGTGTCGTTCTTTTTCAATTGACCAAACTTTGTCGCGAGTGTTGATGTCTGCCCGGGCTCTCTTATTATTTGATGAAATGCAACAATGCAAACGGTTCTAGGTTCTACACGATGCGAGACATTTGGACCTGCATAACTTTTCGATCAATTCATCTTCTGATCATTTTCGACGGCTGAGGTCGAAAATGATCTGGTTGGAAATGATTAATTCAAAATCTATTTTGATTATTTTCGACGGCAGAAGACACCAAATTTTCCCAATTTTCTCTATAGCACGTTGAAAATACTGAAAACGAAACTTACATGAATTTTTCTTCCCGTTAGCAACGGTTGCTAAGGAGCTAATTGGGAAGATTTTGTGTCCTTTGCCGTCGAAAATGATGGAAATGGGTAATAAATTGATCATTTTCAACCTTCGTAACGGTTGCTAGGGAGGTAAATAACGGTTGCTATGGAGCAAATACAACAATTCAGTGTCCTTAGCCATCGAGTGTGACTTAAAACTGATTTTCTGGCTTGCCCCAATGAGCACTCATAAGGATTTGTAAGAAAACATGTTAGGAACGGTTGCTAGGGAAATAACCAACGGATTTTGCTGAAAATTGATCTCGGGCTAGATCTTCCCACAACTAACCGGTGTGCAACATTTCAAGAAGAGCGGGCCATTCCTCCGAAAGTTATCATGGATGGAAGAAACGAAAAAATACACACCTTAGCAACGGTTGCTAAGGAAATAACCAACGGATTTTGCTGAAAAATGAACTCGGCCGAGATTTTGCCGCAACTAACCTGTGTACAAAATTTCAAAAAGATCGGACCATTTCTTCGAGAGTTATCGTGGACGAAAAAAAACGTTACACACATACATCAGGTGGCGCGTCAGCGCCACCAACGACAAGTATGCGCAGCAAGCGCACGAGGGGACGCGACTAGCCATTATATACAGCCCAATTTCGTGTTCAACCTCACTTTTTTAATTATTTTTCTTTTACCGCTGTCCCGCAGTCTTGCAACAGTTATAAGCAAGAACTACGGTCACTTACGATTACTTTTGTCAGAAAAGTTTCATCGAAATAGCTTTCATTATATTTGAGAATAGAAGTTCAAATTCACTAGCAGACGAAGTGCCCACGAGCTCCTCAAAAATTCTTCCACACTTCCACATGTGACGTATATTACGTCCGACTGGTTCACAGCCCAGCGCAAGTCACTCCTCAGCGTAGCGTATATTACGTCCAACATACATATATGTATATTGATGCAACTGAACTGCTACTGCACTGCGCCCGACTGCGCATGCACGCTCTCGAGTGAGCTCAGCTGTGAACAGTGAGATCTGCTCGATTGAAATTATCAGTATATATTATCTCCCCCGTCTACCACCTACGTCACCTGAATATTGTTGGGCAAACTTGAAGATTAGCAAAAAAAGTTGCATCTCAGTGAGGTGCTGACTCGTATCTCTTCATTCAGAAATGGATGATAGTTCTTCAAAGAGTAAACGGTATGTATGTTAAAAGTTCATTAACTCAGATAAATTTTTTCTTGTTAAATGTTGGTTGGATATACTTAAAATCTTGTTTACAGACAGATGAAGATGCTTAATCATTACATTCTTTGGTTGTGCCATTAGAAGAATGAATAAAAGGATTGAAAGAAAATCTAAGAACAACAGACGATGAACTACAGGAATACAAAGAAAAAGAGGTTACAGGAATACAAAGAAAAAGAGGAACAGTTGCACAACAAGCAGTTTAACACATATGTGTATGTTTCATGACCAACAGCAAAATTGTCGACATTGCAGTCAAATCTTCTGTTAGTCGTGCCTGAATAATATTGTGCAAAATTGGACCAAGGCAAAGGCCATCAAGACTTTGTAATGTTTGTCACACGCTGCTGGTGCATTTCAGCTGAGATCCTCCTTCAATTACAAAGGAACGAAGAACTCTTAATGTGATTAGACTCTTGGCAGCCAAATTCGATAAAGACCAACTGTGATATAGCTGGTTTATTGCCATTAGTGTTTCCAATTAAAGAGTTATCTGGAAGAACTATTGTTCGGTAGGAACATCGAGAGGATGCTCAGTGGCATCCGTGCCTTTGTATCTGAGCATGAGCAGCCTATCATCGGCACGTATACTCAATCTGGAAGGTATGATAATGATTCCACAGAAATTTGTTCAGATATCTGTGATGCACTTTGTAAAACTCAAATTAGTGTAGAACTAGAAGAAACTCTGACTTATCAAAGTAGGGGCAACGAGACTGATATTGTTAACGAAGCCCAAGGAGATACTAATAATGAATTAATTAATGAGTTGATAAACGTTCATGGAATGAAATATTTTTTAGGTAATGAAGAGGAAATAGTTCCAGGATCAATATGCTGAGGGTTCTCTGTTGGTGAAATTGAAAGATATCATTCAGTCTCATGCAGGTCTTTTGATGACCAACTTGTTCCTGGAAGTTTCAATAAAGGTGAAATGAGACAGATCAAAACCTCCATGGAGGAACAACCCATAACGTTTGCACAACAGATTGTGTCCATGAGCTGGAAAATGTTCCCCACGGTTAGGCTCTCCCCCATCTACTACGAGTCACCTGGAATATTGGGCCAACCTACATTCAAAAATCGAAGTCCAGTCATCAATCATGGTAGGAAATTATAATTTAATGGTAATTTAAGGTTACAAATTATGCAAAATTCAACCTCTGATATGTTTCAAATTTTTTCATGTACAATAAAGATGCTGAATCAACCAACAGCAAAATTGTAGACATTGCAGTCAAATCTTTTGTCAGTCGTGCCTGAATAATATTGTGCAAAATTGGACCAAGGCAAAGGCCATCAAGACTTTGTAATGTTTGTCACCCGCTGCTGGTGCAAGAGACAGCTCCATATTTTAGCTGAGACCCTCCTTCAATTACAAAAAAACAAAGAACTCTCAATGTGATTATCTTTCTTAGATTACACAATCAGTGCAATACCAATTTAGAAAGAATAGACAGTATACCGGTATGAAAGGGTTCTTACGAAAATAACTTTTCAAGTATTTTCACTTGAATTAATTAGTGATTTTATTCATTAACTAAATCTTATTATTTAATGTGATGTGCTAAGGGGTTACAGGCTGCTATGAGGAACATAGTTCAAAAGTTTTTCCAACGTGTACAGTGAATGATGAATCAAGTTTGTGAAAATTTGGATGAAAAAAGAGTATGTCTGTAACTCGATAGAAGTATAAAAGTGATAGAACTTGATAGTGTATAAAAGTGAAGGTTAACCCTGGTTACATTTAACAGAGTCGAGTGATAAAAGAGAGTAATTCTCAAGTATTTGTACATATGAGACTGTACTAATTAAAGTTAAATGTCGTTTAAAAAATTAAAGCTTTTGAATGTACATACTCTGATTTAATTGTACATAGAAAATTTTCAAATTTTACCATAAGTTTGTGAAAATTTGGATGAAAAAAGAGTATATCTGTAACTCGATAGAAGTATAAAAGTGATAGAACTCGATAATGTATGAAAGTGAACGTTAACCCTGGTTACATTTAACAGAGTCAAGTGATAAAAGAGAGTAATTGTCAAGTATTTGTAAATTTTTCAGTTTTTTTAACATTTTTTTTGTTTTTATACATAATTAAATGATCTTAGAATCATTCTTCTCTCAATAGTGCAATTCCTGTAGGATTTGATTAATTAACAATTAGCTTTGTATATGAGAGTATGAACTCATTTTCGAGTAACCGGCCAAGTACCATGGCTCGCCTGTAGATGGCGAGGCGTTGAGTCGCGCGTGTATAAGGTATAGCGCGGCGCTCTCTCGCAAGAGAGTCGGCGTTCTACCGTCTATATAAGGGAGCTTGGACATGAGACTAACTTGCGCCTTCTGGCGCCTTCGCGGTCAATCCCAGTCTCCAATTTGGTCATTCCATATTTGAATAATATTCCGTGACCCAGAAGTAATATGGCCGGTAAACTAAAAAATTAAGACGGACCGAAGTCGTACGCAGAATCAGTTTGTCAATAAGCCTAACACTGGCAGAAAGTAAAGTTGGACTTAAGACTGCCGGAGAATCAACATGTTAACATGCCCCAATGAAGGTAGCTCTGTTATCCAATATAAAACCATTCTTTACTTCTAAACTGTTCGGGTGTCCGAGCAAAGTAGTCCCTCTCTGGAGGATGTTTTCGGTACCTCTGTAAAGTATAATAAAACAAAGTATTCTAACCTCACATAAACACAAGTCCAAAATAGTGGACCCACAAAGTAAAGACATATAATAGTCAAGTATTCCAATTCACTTTCAACAAAGTCCTAAATGTCTGAAGTGCAAACTATTCATTGTTATAAAACTTTACAAATTGTTTTTTTTCTTATTCATCCTTGAATTTGAATTTCCTACCTCAGACCACGTGACTTTATTATACTTTACAACTGCAATAGCACTGCCTCCTGGTGGAACTCGGACACCCGAATAGTTATACCTTTCTTTAAAAAGGTTCACTACTCTTCCATCTGGAATATATTGTCAAGGCAATATCGTTTTGTTTTAGTTGTATTTAGTATAATAAATTGCATATAAAGCAATATCGAATCCAGTTATACATTTCAGCTGATTTTGTCAACGGTGATACGAGAAGGCATTACATGCCGAGTATCTAACTAGATCACAAATTCACGCCAAGTAATTAACTCATATATATTTTCAGAGGTATAGAACAAAAATTATATAAATGGTTTAAATAGGATGAAATACACCATAAGCAGATTTCTTTTTCATGATTAAAAATTTACCTTTGAAAAAGGTCCACGTTGCCGACTAGTATGTTCCGTATTCTGGGGTTCGTTGTTGAATAAATGCCTAAGCGACTAAATTTTTTTGAGTGGGTAAAAATTGCAAGATGTCTTCTCAATCTTATTCTATTTCAATGCATCTAAGATAATAATTACAGAATATGAAGCCTTCTTTCTGCTTCATGTTTCTCTGTTACGGATTTCAAACTCATTAATTTCATACAAAATAATATCAAGTATCAAGTATAGTAAAATAATTCATAAATACGTATTTATGAATATGATATACGCATATTCACAAATACGAAATCAAATATATGTAAGATCATATTATTCAAATCTAATATGTTATTTTGAAAAGGGTTGACGAATTTCTCACAACATCTAGTTTTTTCGTTACTAATGACACGAATTTCATCTCCTCATATTATTTCGAATTTTGATTGGATCAAAAAACAAAAAATATGACCTAATTAATTTTGCACGTTTTTTCGATTTCCTACAATAAAAAAACTAGCGTATTCGTCCCAATTACAGATGTATGACTTCAATAGACATTTTTACTCGCACACTATCGTTATATATTTCAGTTCATTTTGTCAATTATGACTCAAGAAAGTAATGAAATCTAAAATCGAATGCCAAGTATCCTACTGCTAAACATATATTTTTGCAAATTACATTCACAATCAATTGTATGTTGAGTAAAAATCTAAATGGTAGAAATCAAATAAAATACTCCTCGAACAATTTTTCTTTTTCATAGTAAAAAATAGACCTTTAAAAAAGGTATACGTGGACGACAAGTATGTTCCGTATCCGTTGGTTCGCTGTTGGATAAACTTTAATTCTACTCAATTTCTTTAAGTAGAAAGAAATTTGAAAATGTCTCGTCAATTTCAGTCCATTCAAATGCATATAAGATATTATTGAATAAATTCTTAGGAGAATAAATTTTTTGATGCAAAAAGAAATTTGGAAATGTCTGTTTAATCTCAGTCCATCCAAATGCATGTAAGATTAATATGATTCAAATCTAATATATTTTTTGGAAATACAGATCTGCCACTTCAATAGACATATTTACCAAAACGCTATCGTTATATATATTCCAGTCCATTTTTTCAATGATGACATGAGAAAGTAGCGAAATCTAGCATCAACTGACAAGTATCCAACTAATGTGAGCCTTATACAGAACTAACATTTTTTCAAAGTATACCTTAAAGCAATTGTTGCACGAACTGTTATCAAATGTCAATGCACTCCAGATCAATTCATCTATGTTCCGATAGAATGTACTGAAATCAAAAATCCATGTCAAGTAGTTACATACATTTCAAATACATCTACCAATGTTGAGATAGAAAGTACTAAAATCACAATTCTATGTCAAGTAGTACCACTTTGTAAGGGTTCAGTATTAAATTCATAATAATTTGAAATCAAATAAAATACTCCATAATCGAAATTATCTTTCTCATAGTACAGCTGACGTTATTCTACTAGAATCTCAAATGGAATCTCATGAATGGAACTTTTACATTACAATTCTTAACGTTTGAATGTTACAATTGTACATCATGATATTATTTTCACTCTTCAATTGAAATGTATTTATTTTGTTTCACTTCTTATTTCCATTTTTTTCAGTCAATGGAATTAACAAATACATACTTGCCACGGGCCCGTTTTTCACAGATTCTCGATGGGCAGTGTATTTGTTTTTTAATTTCACATTACATACAAACAAAAGTTAATCCTCTATCCTGAAGATGTTATTTTGTATATGTAAACTTACAAAATATATAAAAAATCTGTATACGTTTTCTCGCTCAAATTATTTTGCTATTATTACTATCTAGTATTATATTACTATTTGCGCAAGTTTCGATAGATCTTATTGTTTTTTCATGAGAGTTTTTCATTTTCATTTTTTTTTTAAAAGATAATATTCAGTTACTCAAAGGATGTTCTAGATGTTCTTCCTTAGAAGTGAGATTACACAATGTAAACGATGAACATAGAACTAAAGATTTTACCAAGTGACGTTTGAGATATGTTTGAAGGATGGAAATTCTTTATTACTTTTGTTACTTGCGGAAAGGTAGATTCAAGAAGCATTGAGCATCAAACGTTATCCAAAATTTTCATGCTTTACTTTCCGTGTTTGATCAGCATTTTGTATATTACAAGCAGTGGTTAGTTTTCTTGCATGGAATGATGTATCTAAGAATCGTATCGTAGGTGAATTTCATCGGAATCTGTGAAAAACGGGCCCGTGGCAAGTATGTATTTGTTAATTCCATTGACTGAAAAAAATGGAAATAAGAAGTGAAACAAAATAAATACATTTCAATTGAAGAGTGAAAATAATATCATGATGTACAATTGTAACATTCAAACGTTAAGAATATTAATGTAAAAGTTCCATTCATGAGATTCCATTTGAGATTCTAGTAGAATAACGTCAGCTGTACTATGAGAAAGATAATTTCGATTATGGAGTATTTTATTTGATTTCAAATTATTATGAATTTAATACTGAACCCTTACAAAGTGGTACTACTTGACATAGAATTGTGATTTTAGTACTTTCTATCTCAACATTGGTAGATGTATTTGAAATGTATGTAACTACTTGACATGGATTTTTGATTTCAGTACATTCTATCGGAACATAGATGAATTGATCTGGAGTGCATTGACATTTGATAACAGTTCGTGCAACAATTGCTTTAAGGTATACTTTGAAAAAATGTTAGTTCTGTATAAGGTTCACATTAGTTGGATACTTGTCAGTTGATGCTAGATTTCGCTACTTTCTCATGTCATCATTGAAAAAATGGACTGGAATATATATAACGATAGCGTTTTGGTAAATATGTCTATTGAAGTGGTAGATCTGTATTTCCAAAAAATATATTAGATTTGAATCATATTAATCTTACATGCATACATGCACACACACACACACACACACACACACACACACACACACACACACACACACACACACACACACACACACACACACACACACACACACACACACACACACACACACACACACACACACACACACACACACACACATACACACACATACACGCACACACACACACACACACACACACACACACACACATACACACACACACACACACACACACACACACACACACACACACACACACACACACACACAGACACTTTTGGATTTCCATGTTTTTCGACCCGTAGATTACGAAAATCGAGGTCCCGAGGTCTGATTCGGTGGGTCAATTTTTGCCCCATTACAAAGCTTTCTCTTTGAGAAAGCAAAATGGATTTTTTCGGAACTAGAAATACTTTTTTAGTTTTTTACGCATAACTTTCTTAGCAGAATGTAAAAGTCGTGCACATACATGGAATACTCATTCTCGGGGTATCCTCTACCACATATAAAATTTTCAAGAACGTGCTTATAAATTCATTAGAATTTCTTTTTAACAGCAAGCTCGCCCTAATTGATGAAATTGCTCATATATGTATGTATAGGTGAACATCCAAAAGTCGGAAAAGTCGGAGATGATGAGACTACCGTCATCGCCATAGTAGACTTGGCAATGGCTAAAAATGTACCAGCTTTGGCGATTGCTGCTCAGAGCGCAATAACAGAGTTGGCGGACGAAGTGAGCGACATAACCCTACTTGCGGTAAACATAGTCGATGGCGCAACACCTACGCAGACTGCAAGCTCAAATATACAAGTACACTAGTGCATTTACCTAAAACTACCCGAAAAAATGCCTGGGGTCTGTTTTTTTTTGGAATCGCTTCACTTTCACCTCTAGATTAAAACTGAATCCAAGCGAAATCCTCAAAAGTTGCGGAACATTGTCGGAAAATGAGAAAAAATTGGGAAATTATCTGTTTTTTCACATGTCAGTGCATAACTTCTTTTAGAGAGACTTTTCGAAAAAAAAAACTGTAGAGTATAAGGTTGTTCGCATTGAAATTCCCTACAAAATAATCCCTGTTGAGTTACGATTCAGTAGTTAGGGTAGTCACAAAACCTCGATCACGTGGTGAGACACGAAAAAGTTGAATTAATGGAAAAACACATTTTCCATGCATCAATATTGATGAAAATTCGTGAATAGGACTCTTTTAGCATAGTTCTAATACTCCCCCAAGCCGCCTCTGATTGGTCCATAATTTTCCGAAATACGGGTTTTTCAAATTTGGATTTTATCGCTTCATTACGCAAAAACTGAGCGTCTGGTTCGGTAGCCAATTTTTTTACATGTCGGTGGGATAGCTAGCTATCATATCCAACATTAATATTACACTAATTATGATGGAAAAAAAATGTTATCGAAGTATATACGTTTCATTGGTTTTCTTGCATCTACTATTTCTTCGATATGACTGTATGTAATAAAATTCGGCTTGAGCTTGACGAGCTTCCCCAAATTAAGTGGTTGAATATAAAAATACGACTTATAGTTGCGAAAATATAGAGAATAGAGGTTGATCGGGTGATTTGAAACGCGCGAAATCAGTCTTCCACTGGCCGGCTAGCAGACGATTTTGCTACCTCACCACGCCTCTACTCCGTCATTCCGGCAATTACGCTCGGGAAACTGGGCGCGCGATCAACTATTTCATATATTTCTACCAATGAATCGTAAATCGAGACTTTTGTTTTACATCGAAAAGTTACAACTAATTCGTGCCTCTCGAATGAGTCGCACCGCGTTGACGTATATACAGTACATAACCTGGAAACTGTTGAAAACTTCAGAAGAGAGATAGCTCGTGACTTAAGCACAGTAGAGCAACAACTTTTTCCTCAAAATTTGCGGAATCTTATCAGCTTTCATTTGACACCAATTACGTTCCGATTGATGAGCTCATTTTCGTTATTTTGAGAAAATAGTAGACGCAAGAAAACCAATGATACGTATATACTTCGATACAATTTTTTTTCATCTAAATTAGTGTAATGTTAATGTTGGATACGATAGTTGGCTATCCCACAAACGGGTAAAAAATAGGCTACCGAACCGGACGCTTAATTTTTGCGTAATGAAGCAATGAAATCCGAATTTGAAAAACCCGTATTTCGGAAAATTATGGACCAATCAGAGGCGGCTTGGGGAATATTAGAATTATGCTAAAAGAGTCCTATTCACGGATTTTCATCAATATTGATGCATGGAAAATGTGTTTTTCCATTGATTCAATTTTTTCGTGTCTCACCACGTGATCGAGGTTTTGTGACTACCCTAACTACTGAATCGTAACTCAACAGGGATTATTTTGTAGGGAATTTCAATACGAACAACCTTATACTCTACAGTTTTTTTTTTGAAAAGTCTCTCTAAAAGAAGTTATGCACTGAAATGTGAAAAAACAGATAATTTCCCAATTTTTTCTCATTTTCCGACAATGTTCCGCAACTTTTGAGGATTTTGCTTAGATCTAATTCTAATCTAAATGTTTAAATGAAGCGATTCCAAAAGAAACAGATCCCAGTCACGTTTTCGGGTTTTCTCACGATTTTCGGCCTAATTGCACTAGTATAAAGCGCCAGATACAGAGCTTAACGCCGACTCAGAACTAGAGATACTAAGGATGAACATGTTTGGGGAGGACCCCCTTGATAGCAATCCGCATCGAATGTTTTGCATCAGAATTAAAAAACCAACGAATTTTAATCAGGGTAGACAAAACGACAGCCTTCCTATATCTGAATAAGATGGGTGGTACCCGAGTACCTCTTTTGAACTCAAATATCAACGCAAAATACACATATTATTGTTCGTGGCAAAAAGACCCCGGTGCAAGTTTTATCGATGCTGTCACGTTTCGCTGTCGAAAAAATTGAATGACAGAGCCGCATACGGCTCACTTAATTCTGCAAGAGCAGCAATAGCATTCGCTGTAAAATAACAAGTATTATCGAATGCAATGGTTTGTCGTTTTTTCAGAGGCGTTTCAAACTAAGACCGTCTAAACCAAAATACGATAAATGCTGTCATGTACAAATTGTAATTGACGAATTAATGACGATGGAACCTCTGGAAAAATTGACTCTGGCACAGCTTATAGCAAACAGTGCTATTAGTTACAATAGCTACCGCGCAAAGAGTGCAGACTCTATCTCTCATTAAAATCTCCAATATTAGAGAAAATAACAATGGGTTCGAGATCGAAATCCCGGAGCTCATCAAGACATCACGACCGGGCACAGCCCAATATCTTCTGTGCATACCATATTTTCAAGAGAAAACATGAGTATGCACAGCCCGAGTACTGAAAAAATATATGGTTAAAACCACACCTATCAGAGAAGATGCTAAAAACCTTTTCATCGCTCATAAGAAGCCATACAAAACTGTATCCTCTCAAACAATAAGTCGTTGGATCAGAAGCTGCTTTCAAAAAGATGGAATAAATAAAAATTTCTCAGCCCATAGCACAAGACACGCATCGACATCAGCCAGACTTCAGAAATTATATTTTCTCTCTACCTGGCTTTCAATATCTACATACGTAATCTCGGAAACGAATAGGAATATTATTAGACTAGCCAGAATCACTCACTCGCTATCGCTCGCTCGTGTCTTTCATTTGCTCTATCAAGAATATAGGATAATAATGAAATTTTTATTGGAACTATTGGTGAATAATTCAAAGTATTTACGGACGCTTTTACATCAACATGTATCTCACCTCTAGGCCATCAAAAATAAGGTCCCGATGTCTGATTTGAGATGTCAATTTTTACCTCATTCCAAAGCTTTGTCTTTGAGGAAGTAAAATAACATAATCAGAAATAGATTTTGTTATGATCATGAATTTTCGTCAAACCTCGAGAAATATCAATGGGAATAAATATAATTTCTACTATATTGCATCTTATTACTATATTGCAACTTAATAACTTTCGCCATGAAAACATGCAAATTTCTCATAAAATTAACGCTCACGCATCGACATTTTTCCATTTTTCACGATGGAAACGGGGAGCGCTCAATCAGCTATATCTATTCGTCAGATCAGAATTTCCGTCACGACGCTGATTCGTAGAATTTTAACGATTTATGTTGCTCAACTTGCTAAAAGTCAGTTTTCACATATTTCTCGCACACGCATCGATTTTTCCAAAATTCTTCATTTCTTTCAAATATCAAGTATTTTTTTCAAACGAATTCTAACTTTTTACAAATTGAAACACCGAATTTTAAGTACATACTTCACGCCCATGCATCAATATTTTCAATTTTTTCACGATGAAAAATTGAAGCGCTCAATGAGCTCTAACGATCCCTCTAATCAATATTTTCATCAAGACGCTGTTTCATAAATTTTTTTAACGGATTATGCGGTACAACTTGAAAAAAGTCAGTTTTTTCCATATTTCATGCCCACGGATGAATTTCTCTAAAATTCTCGCCATGGATATGAAAGCCCATTCCATGTTCTTTCGATCAATCATACTCAAAATCGAACCAGACTTTAATCTCAGGTATTTTTCTGAACGCATAAAAATTACATAGTAAACCACCAATTTTCAATGACATACTCCACGCCCACGCATCGACATTTTTAGATTTTTCACGAAGAAAAATTGAAGCGCTCAATGAGCTCTATTAATACCTCTGATCAGAATTTTCATCACGACGCTGTTTCATACATTTTTCTAACGGTTTATGCAGCACAACTTGACAAAATTCAGTTTTTTCCATATTTCACGCCCATGCATCGATTTCTCCGAAATTCTCCCCATGGATATTCAAGCCCATTCTATGTTCTTTCGATCAAACATACCCTTAATTGCACCAGATCATAATCTCATGTATTCATCTAAAAGCATAAAAATCGCGAAGTAAACTACCAATTTTCAATTTCATACTTTACGCCCACGCATCAATATTTTTGAATTTTTCACAATGAATAATTGAAGCGCTCAATGAGCTCTATCGATACCTCTAAACAGAATTTTCATCACGACGCTGTTTCATATATTTTTTTAATGGTTTATGCGGCACAAGTTGACAAAAGTCAGTTTTTTCCATATTTCACGCCCACGCATCATTCTTTCCAAAATTCTCACCATAGAATAGGAAAGATCTTCGATTGATCTATAAATCAGTGAAACTCAAATTTGCACCATACAACTATTTTACATTTTATTCCGATGGTTTATCGGATACCAAAAAAAATGCAACTTGATTTTTACCATTTTTGATGCCCACGCATCGTTCTTTTCGTAAATTTCAATGTGGAACATGATACCGCAGGCAATTGATCCGTTTCATTTGTTTCCATGGAAGTCAACTCGTTCATTGAAAAATCTTTCCATGAAATTTCCGAGAGGATTAACTTTATAAGATACCTCGAAACTGTATAATTCTGGTTTTGCATCATTAAAAGAATTGACGACAATTTTCGATTGTCACCGCACAATTTTCGTTCACAGAGAATACGCCCACGCATCGACATATTTCAGCTTTTCACGAAATGAAAACTGAAAATGCTCAATCACCTCTATGATATTTCGACTGGTCACACTTGGAATCAGACTATATCAGAATTTCACATATTTTTCTGGACGCATTAAAATCACAAATTACAACAACAATTTTCGAGTTCATATTTCACGCCCACGCCTCGACATATTTTAGCTTTTCACAATGGAAAATGAAAATGCTCAAGCAGCTCTATCGATCCATCTTATCAGAATTGTCATCACGACGATGATTTATAGATTTTTTGAACGTTTTATGAGGTACAACTTGTAAACAATTTGTTTCAATTCTCCAAACGCCCACCACTACTTGAAATTTTCAAATTTTTTTTTTCTATGAAAATGTAGTCCTCGATCCCACCTTCCGATCCGCAATACAAAGATACCTCGAAACTGTATAATTTTGGTTTTGCATCATAAAGAAAATTGACGAAAATTTTCTGTTACACCGCACCATGTTCATTCATATAGAATATACCCACGCACCAATATTTTCAAATTTTTCAACATGAATTATGGAAGTACTCAAGCTCCTCTATCGATCTGCAAAAACAAATTTTCCACACACACCACAACTTGAATTTTACAAATTTTTTTTTCTATGGAAATGAAGTCCTTGTTCCCACCTTCCGATCCGCAATACCAAAGATACCTCGAAACTGTATAATTTTGGTTTTGCATCATCAAGAAAAATTGACGAAAATTTGTTTTTTCACCACACCATTTTCGTTCACAGGGGGGTTTAAAGGGGGGTCCCACCCGGACATCGGTAAAAAATTTTTTAAATTGTCCATACGCCCACCGCAACTTGAATTTTTCAAAATTTTTTTTCTATGTAAATGTAGCGCTCAATCTCACCTTTCGATCCATCATACTGAATGTACATCGAAACTGTATAATTTTGGTTTTGCATCATCAAGAAAAATTGACGAAAATTTGTTTTTTCACCACACCATTTTCGTTCACATAGAATACGCCCACGCATCAATATTTTCAAATTTTTCAATATGAATTATGGAAGCGCTCAAGCTCCTCTATCGATCTGCTCGAACGAATTTTCAAAAATCAACCCTTTGTACGTTTTTAAAGGGGGGTCCCACCCGGACATCGGTAAAAAAATTTTGAAATTGTCCATACGCCCACCGCAACTTGAATTTTTCAAAATTTTTTTTTTATGTAAATGTAGTCCTCGATCCCACCTTCCGATCCGCAATACCGAAGATACCTCGAAACTGTATAATTTTGGTTTTGCATCATCAAGAAAAATTGACGAAAATTTGTTTTTTCACCACACCATTTTCGTTCACATAGAATACGCCCACGCATCAATATTTTCAAATTTTTCAATATGAATTATGGAAGCGCTCAAGCTCCTCTATCGATCTGCTCGAACGAATTTTCGAAAAATCAACCCTTTGTACGTTTTTAAAGGGGGGTCCCACCCGGACATCGGTAAAAAATTTTTTAAATTGCCCATACGCCCACCGCAACTTGAATTTTTCAAAATTTTTTTTCTATGTAAATGTAGCCCTCGATCCCACCTTTCGATCCGTCATACTGAATGTACCTCGAAACTGTCATATCATTGTCTCCGAGAGCAAGAAAGGTGAACCAGAAAAATGTACGGATCCATTTTATTATTATGTAGATGTAGAAGATCAAATGAGCTTACCTCAAGTGAAGTTCGATCGTAATTATATGAAGACTTGTTAAGGGGTAATATACCTATGTGACTTTTTTCCAATTTTTTTTTATTGGCTTAAACACTCCATAAACTATCTGAGAATGATATGAAAAGTCGATCAAGTGGGGGAAGAACTTCTAAGTGCCTAAAAAAATCGATTCTCTGAACAAAGTCGCATAGTATTAATATTGTACTCAAAACTTTGAACGCGTTTATCTCGAAACCGTATTTTTTGACATTAACGTACCTATAGCGCCGTCAATTTTCAACCGATTCACTTCAAATTCTAACTGTAGCTTGGAAACAGGATTTTTAAGTGAACGTCGTACGATTTTTTGATATTTTGATTTTTACCGATTTTATGGCCGATTTTCGATGGATTTTTTTGCGAAAAAAAAAGAAAAAAATTCAAATTGATGCCATTTGGAATATACCCTATTTACCCCAGAGAAAAAATAGTTCATAGTAAAGCTTCAAACTCAATGACGGGTAAGACGAGGGTTAGACAGGCATAGCGATGTTTTTATTTGATGCTTTAAAAGTTGTGGTGATACCTATAGGTAACAAAGTTATCTACATACGTATTAATCTTCAACGACTCTTCATATATTTACGATCGAACTTCACTTGAGGTGAGTTCATTTGAGGTAAGTTCATTTGATCTTGTAATTATGCTCGAGTTACGTGGCTGGAGCGACTCTAAGTCACATAAGGTTCGTCATCTAGTTTCTTAGCATTAAGGGGAGGTTCTCATCTAGCAACTCGAAAATGACCCATTTTTCTTTATTTTTTTTCCATGCAAAGAATTGAATAATGCTATGGAACTTTCTCACACGCATTTATATAACATTCGAGTGTACAAACAAATTCTTTTCGTTGAGAAATAATCATTATATAATAAGTTAAACACCCGTTTATGGGCATGCCTCTACAAAAAGTTTCGGCATGGTGGAAATTCTAGAGCCTCCAATTTTTGTCTGAGATCGAAAAACGAGAAAGTTTCAGAAAATATATAACATTTGTGGGATATTATGCCAATAATACCGAAAAAAGGTTGGAAATTAATAAAATGGCGACTTGTGAAATTTACGTACCGATTTCGCACTTTTGCTTTCTCAAAGAGAAAGCTTTGTAATGGGGCAAAAATCGACCCACCGAATCGGACCTCGGGACCTCGATTTTCGTAATCTACGGGTCGAAAAACATGGAAATCCAAAAGTGTCTGTATGTGTGTGTGTGTGTGTGTGTGTGTGTGTGTGTGTGTGTGTGTGTGTGTGTGTGTGTGTGTGTGTGTGTGTGTGTGTGTGTGTGTGTGTGTGTGTGTGTGTGTGTGTGTGTGTGTGTGTGTGTGTGTGTGTGTGTGTGTGTGTGTGTGTGTGTATGTATGTATGTATGTGTGTAACGTTTTTTTTCGTCCACGATAACTCTCGAAGAAATGGTCCGATCTTCTTGAAATTTTGCACACAGGTTAGTCGCGGCAAAATCTCGGCCGAGTTCAATTTTCAGCAAAATCCGTTGTTTATTTCTCTAGCAACCGTTGCTAAGGTGTAAAATTTTTCGTTTCTTTTGTCTAGGATAACTTTCGAAGGAATCGCCCGATCTTGCTGAAATTTCGCACACCGGTTAGTTGTGGCAAGATCTATCACGAGTTCAATTTTCAGCAAAATCCGTTTGTTATTTCCTTAGCAACCGTTTTTAACATGTTTTCTCACAAATCCTTATGAGTGCTCATTGGGGCAAGCCGGAAAATCAGTTTTAAGTCACACTCGATGGCCAAGGACACTGAATTGTTCTATTTTCTTCATAGCAACCGTTGTTCACCGCCCTAGCAACCGCTGCTAAGGAGAAGAAAAATTCATGTAAGTTTTGTTTCCAGTATTTTCAACGTGCTATAGAGAAAATTGGGAAAATTTGGTGCCTTTCGCCGTTGAAAATGATCAAAATAGATTTCGAATTAATCATTTCCAACCTCAGCCGTCGAAAATGATCAAAATAAGTCTTCAAGTTTGCTAAATACGGACTTAAGGGCAGGACGGATCGATTTTAACCACCATTAAACCGTACGACAGTCACAAGATGAATTGATCGAAATATCCAGCAGGTCCAAATGTCTCGCATCGTGTAGAACCTAGAACCGTTTGCTTTGTTGCATTTGATCAAATAATAAGAGAGCCCGGGCAGACATCAACAGTCGCAACAAAGTTTGGTCAATTGAACAAGAACGACACTTTACACAGTCACAAAGATACGAATTGAACGGATTAAATAATATTTGTGTAATTTTTGAAGAATAAATGATAGTATCTACGCTAGGGGAATGGTGAAAATACAGGTTTGGGATGCGTTTGTGGGTGATGTTAAAGCCCCTCTGAGAAAGCATACTGCTAAGGCACTTGGCAGCGGTTTTTGCTCTTAAAATCGATATACAGACAAAGAATAATAACCAAATTAATAGTTTTGTAGGTATAAGCTCCAAAAAATTCAATTGCCTTTAATATAAAGAAAGATTCAAGTCGATCCCTCTATTAGTTTTTGAGCTAGGATTCCCAACAGTTTAAAAAAAGTCGTTTTGAGATATACGCGTTTAAAGATTCAGTTAACCATAATAATAACGTTAATCATTGGTTCCATTGTTATACTAAAACTTTTTAAAAAAAAAAATATTTCGGTCACACGCTTTTAGGGGCATATCTTACACATCATAAGGTATCAAAATAGCAAAAAAAATCGATTTTTTGAAATTGCTTGATGAGAACCTCACCTTAAGGGGTAACATCACTCTAGGATTTTCAAAAATTCGATTTTTTTTACTTAAAAAGTTAGTAGATTTCCCGTAGAATACGCTCCTGAAACTCTTTTTTCGACATTCGAACTCCAAGTGTTTTTTCCAAGGGATTGATGATTGAAATGTAAGTACGATTTAACGATAATTTAAAAGTTTAAACGCGTTTTTCTCGAAACTGCTTTTTCCAAATCGGGTGAACTCGTAGCTCCGAGGTTATCAGATGGATCGACTTCAAATTTTGACAGTAGCTTCAAATATATATTCTCCTCCGAAGTACGTAGCCGTTTTTCGAAATTTTGAAAATTAGCTGTCTTACTGACAATTGACTGCTCTCTTTTTTAGTAGAAAATTTTTACGTTTTTTTCAAACATGCACAGTTTCTACAAAAGCCGACCAAAGAAAAAATCCTACGTACTCCGATAGATTATCTTATGTAGTTTCAAAAAAATTTTGAATTTTTGTTCTAGCTCTTATGGTTGCCGAGATGTGGGTTCGCCCGTGGAGTGCCTCAAAAAAAGCTTGTACCGGAGATCCGCTGTTGTGCCGCCATTTTGTATGGAATCAAGAATAAAAAAATTTTTTTTCATACTTCGCCAGATGTTCAATAAACCCTGTGAATTTAATCACAATCCCTATTCTCATAATCACATAAGAAATTCGCAAAACTACACCTTTTTTTGGCCTCTAAAGTGATGTTACCCCTTAAGAGAAGACCCCATTTTTCAGAAGCTTTTAACGGCAGTCTTAAGAAATATTATACATTTCATTTATTCTCCTCGAAAATGTAAGAAATTTCGCAAATTGAATGTTCTTTTGAATAGCTGTGGAAAAATACATCGAAAACATTCGGAACATACATCAGAAACCTTGCTGAACACCGTGTTGGGGCGTTGGAAAGCCAAGGTTTAGAATCCTAAAATCTTGCTGTGGAGAGTTGAGGGTGGATGCCCCATATTCGACACGTCTGAACCTGTCAATCAAAGTATGCGAAAATATATTTTGAGAAACAGAAATTTCGATCAAGGTATTATTAACTTACAAGGAGAGTCCACTACCTCCGGGTCACCAATCTTGACCAAAATTTTTTTGGTGTTTCTTGGTGACAAGAATAGAGAGTATGCAGAGTTGTGGGGTCCAACGCTCCCAAACTTCCAAGATATTAATTTATGTATCCTGGGTGGAGCCGTTGTTCTCGTCCCAAATGACAATATGTCATCTGAGACGTATTTCCCTCACTGCACTGCACTTTAACTGTTCACACTTGACCACCACAACACATTCTATCCTAGAAAACATATAGGAGGAGTAAATAGCATGTACATGCAACAAATCTTACTTTCATGTCTTACTCACATAGAGTAAAACATGAAATAAATGGAAAAATCAACGATTATCGACTTTTCACTCTGTGCTTGGATACTGAAGCAATAATAACATGTATCCAAGCACAAAGACAACAAATGCAGTTTAATTGGACGACAATTCAGTGTCAGGATTGATTTTCACTCATGAAAACTTCAATTCTGAGCATGTGTCGACCAATATCATACAATAACCAATAATATTAAAACTTACCTACTCACAGTTTTCTTCTCACTTCAGTGCAGTTTCTGGCTCTATACAGCATACCTGGAACACAAAAATTATCACAAAGAAACATCTTCCAAACATATATGAAGAAAGAAAAAGGTTAAGTTTACTTATCTGATTTCCCTTGCGTCTTCAATGAAAATCCATTAGCTGCTGCACACAATGAAGCTCCAAACTTGCAGGTGAACACTGTGGTGGAAATTAATCTGGAAACTTTCCTTACAATTACTCAAACTGTAGTGAGTAAGCAATGTCTACTTGATGAGTACACATCACATGTCTGACTAAACATGGTGTTTACAAACGACGCTTATGGTAACCTGCAGCGCAGTACCTGTGTTACCGACTCCGCGTATGCTGTACAGAGCCAGAAACTGCATTGAAGTGAGAAGAAAACTGTGAGTAGATAAGTTTTAATATTATTGGTTATTGTATGATATTGGTCGACACATGCTCAGAATTGAAGTTTTCATGAGTGAAAATCAATTCTGACACTGAATTGTCGTCCAATTACACTGCATTTGTTGTCTTTGTGCTTGGATACATGTTATTATTGCTTCAGTATCCAAGCACAGAGTGAAAAATCGATGATCGTTAATTTTTCCACATATTTCATGTTTACTCTATGTTAGTGAGACATGACAGTAAGATTTTTTGCATGTACGCGCTATTTACTCCTTCTATATGTTTTCTAGGATAGAATGTGATGTGGTGGTCAAGTGTGAACAGTTAAAGTGCAGTGCAGTGAGGGAAATACGTCTCAGATGACATATTGTCATTTGGGACGAGAACAACGGCTCCACCCAGGATACATAAATTAATATCTTGGAAGTTTGGGAGCGTTGGACCCTAAAACTCTGCATACTCTCTATTCTTGTCACCAAGAAACACCAAAACAATTTTGGTCAAGATTGGTGACCCGGAGGTAGTGGACTCTCCTTGTTAGATACAAAAACCGTCTGGAATATTGTGCAAGTCTACAATTAAATTTCCGTTGACGTGAAAGTTCATAACATCGTAAAAAGTACATCGTTTTACAAGGCTTAACCCGGTTCGGCCCAGAATGCCACTCGAAGCATGTCGCTCTTTGGTACCCCACAACTTTACCTATTCGCGACAGAGATATTCTTAAAGGGCATATTTTGGATGATAAAGACTTGCCCTTTCCGATGGTGTCAATTAAATTTGTCTTAAATATTATTAAATAGGCAAAAAAAGAGTATTTTTACAAAAAAAACATGATTTTTTTGACACCATTTTTTTCAATCATATTTTCAAGAGATTGTGGGTCTGCCATAGACCTGAAACCTCAGTAACCTGTAGGATAGATGTTTAAACTTAAAGGAAGCATTGTTTAAATATCGATTTTTCTCGATATATTGGATTTTTCAAAAATTAACAAGTGCAAAATTAAAAAAATCGCTGAAAAAATTCTGAAAAAACTACAACATATTCTTTAAGTGATTTTGAGATTTTCTTATGCCTGGCAATTTTTTGAAAAAGTGAGACATCTTCGTCTAAACAGGCCCCTAAGTTTCTTGCAAAAATTTTGCAGTTGAGGTGCCATTTTGGGTGCACAGGGGAGAATAATCGATATTTAAACAATGCATCCTTTAAGGGGGTAGCCTACCTAAATTTTAACATGGTTAAGGAAAAATCGTACAAGGCTGTAAATTTATATTTTAATTCATTTTTTTACCGCGGTTTCAATGACGTATCGACCACCCCGGAAAAAAATTTTGTTCACTGTAAACAAATTTTTTCAATTTTTTAGAACGTACTTGGGTTTCTTTTTCTCGGCTCCTAATAGTCTAATCGCAAAACCGATACGTACGTTTGTGGACATTGTATTGAGGAACCCTCAAAAAAGTTTTCAGCCCAAACCACTGAAAATTAGTCTCAATTATTCACCTCCTCCTGCATCACGTTTCCACCTTCATTCTGCAACGTCATGAAAACATCCATTTGATTCACACTAAGTAATTAGCATACATGCGATGTGTGCGCGGTAGGTTGTGTGTGTGTGTGTGTGTGTGTGTGTGTGTGTGTGTGTGTGTGTGTGTGTGTGTGTGTGTGTGTGTGTGTGTGTGTGTGTGTGTGTGTTCGATTCCAGAAAAAAAATTGTGTCGAAAAGATCGTGTTTTTTGTGAAAATACTCTTCTTTTGCTTATTTAATAATGTTTTAGACAAATTTAATTTATCACTATCGGAGAGGGCAAGTCTTTACCTTTCGAAATATGTCCTTTTAAAATGTTTCTGTCGCGAATAGGAAAAGTTCTGAGGTACTGAAGAGCGACATGCTTCGAGTGGCATTCTGGGCCAAAACGGGTTAAGTAGTTCAATTTATAAATATCTTTCATAATTCGCCCTCGTTCTTAATGAAAACTTGATGGAATTAGTAGACTGCATCGAGAGATACGTGCATTGTTATGCAGTGCAAGATTGATAATATATTTTGAAATAGGTAAGTCGCGGTGATCGAGACTTTTACAGTTTCAAAGGATACCACAGTGTTTCTTCGCACCCTCGGCACTGCTGAAAGACCATCCAGAACTACTGCAATCTCGAGACTGCAGTGTAGGATCAGATGTATTTTATAGCCAATCGGAATCGATATAATACAGTACAGTATAAATGGTCTGCTTTTCAGAGATTTTTTTTTCTATTATAGTATCCTCCAGTGTGTATTAAAGCCCGACTTTCAAGAAAGTGGAACCATTTAGAATTTCAGGAATTGTTTTTTACGCTTGGCGCACGTATGAGACTAAGGGACTGTTTGGACGATTACCTAAGATGACTCATTATCAGTATCAGAGTACCTTCATAATGATTGATAAAAAATTGAGAAAAATCAATTAAGAAACATACGTTTGATGAATAAGAATCTAATTTTTGACTCGATATCAATAAATAAAATTACAAAAAATCTCAAAAAACAGCTTGATTGTGTTTGATGTGTATTTATAGACTGCAAATCCGAAGAAGGTGCTCTACGCAACCAGAATATCGAATAACAGAGTACCTACTTGATGAGTAAGTAATAGTTCCAAAGACACAGAGAGTTGTATTAGTTATATATTTTCTAATGTTGCTCCACCAATACCAGACTATGCACTTGAAGACATGATTGATAACCTACAGCCATATTTTGAGTTAAAAACATTAAGTTTATATCGGCCCAAACGATGAAAGCAAACTCCCAGATCTTATAAAGATTAATTATAGAGACATAAATTATCACATATATCCTAGCACTGAAATACTGAATTGTTACCACTGTAAATTAGAAGGGCACATTGCCTAACTTTGTCCTAGTTTAATACAAAATAGAAGTAGTAAGTCACCAGATACTGAAAAACTTGTCACACAACTTATTCAGAACGAAATACTCAATGGGGATTTTAACAACACAGAGCGATTCTCGTCAACTCTCGGTTCTACATCGACCTCTAGAAAAGAATCATTCTCAAGATCTTTTCATCAACTGATGCCACCTAGCGGTGAACTAAAAAAAAACGAGCCCGATCCAGTTTATCATCAGCAAAGAGCGGTTTGAGTCAGAACAGAATTTGAAATTGCCGACAGGAAAGGGCACGACAAACCCGAGAAATAAAGAAAAGAATCTATGACTTCATAGAAAAAATAATCCAATATCTCAACAAGAAACATCAAGGCACATCATTCAAGAAAACTCAAGTACATCTGAAACAAATTTCTACAATAATAGTGAATTTCTGTATAGAGATACATTCTTGATATTATCTTAGACCGGAATCTCAAAACTCGGATGAATCGAATTACTAGTCACCTGACCAACACAAACAAAAAAACAGATCAAAAAAGTGTTGGTGGAATGAGTTCTTTTGACCATTAAGAGTACGAGAACAGTGGGCACCCAAGTGACTGCAAATTATAAATATATATACTTTCAAATGACTTCTCTCAGATGTTCATATTGGAACGCAAGAAGCCTCACGCCGAAACGGCATGTAATAGAAACACGTCTTGCTGAATTTAATATCATGATTTTTATGGAATCCTGGTTTAGCGCAGACGACAACTTTCAGTTTTTGGGCTTCGTCCCATTCAGAGAAGACAGGTCAACTGGAGGTGCAGCCAGCGTCGCCATCTTCGTCCGTAGGATCATGGCGCATACAGGAATATATAATAGTAGCATCCCCCGTCGCGGCTTCGCCCGCGAATATATGGGGCGTTTCGCGTCAATCCTCCCAGAGCTGCGCGCGAGCGCCAAAACATGCCGTTTTCAACTCGTGTTTACGATGCCAAAATGTACCTGAGAAAATGATTCGTTCGGCCATTTCTATGCAGTTTTTCCTCAGTTTCCCAACGGTGTAATCAAAAAATCCAAAAAATATAAAACATCTTAAATCTCGAGAAGTATAGTTTGAATCTTTTTTAATGATTTCAATCAAAAGCTGAGAATTTTTCACGTAGGAAAAGATGTTTTCCTAAGAAAGCTCGAATGATTTTACTGGAAAATAGAACGTCGAAAAGTAGACGTAGCGCTACTCCAGCGCACGGAGCGCGTGAGCGCCAATCATGCTGTTTTTTATTCTTCTGACCAATGCTGATATGGCTCTGAGAGAATGTTTGAACGAGCTGTTCCGATGTAATTTTTTCTCAGCTTACCAACGGTAGTATGAGTTTTCCAAAAAATTCCATTTTCATCTTCAAAAATATATTTTTTAGAGAGTAATTCAATTATTCTTTTTGGAAAATAGAACACGCAAGAAAAATTCTGACGCCTTCACTTTAGTAAAGGCCTATTGTTTCATTTCTTATCCGATAGGTGGCTTTCATGGTATTTTCAATAATACACAAAAAGAATTTTCATCTGCTGTATATAAATTAAATCATTTTTTCATCGTATTATTCTTGAGACGTTTTTATAAGTCCTCCGAGCACCCACATCTTCGAGCATATTCATTTTTCCATAAAGTCGTTAATTTTTTGGCTTGGTTATTTATTTGACCCTTGTACAAACTACAATGAATTCATGCTGAAAATTCAAATGCATAAATCCTTTAGATAAAACTGATCATACGCCATCTAAAGACTTGTGCGACTTTCCAATGCCATTAAAAAGTGCATATCCCTTGGTACTAGAGAAAGCAAAAATCTGTTACACTTGTCGACGGCAAATTTACAGACAGAAATCAGATTCTCCGTCATCTGAATGTAAAGAAGCAAAATTAGAGTGTAACGATGAATATCATAAAGCAGGTTTGACAGTCCTCGGATAAATAAAGAATAAATTTTCAGAATCAACGACGAAGCAAGATAGAATTCAGTTGCTAACTCTTGCCCCTGAGTATTGGTCTCGTAGGGGCTTGATGGGAGGATTCAATTGCAGTGAATGGGAAGCTCGAAAAGCAACAAATTTATTAGCTAAGAGCGGAATTTTTTCAACACCGGAAAACAAAAATGGCAAAGTATTTCCAGATGAAACTGTTTAGTTGGTGGAAGGTTTCTATGGAAGAGATGATATTAGCCGATTTGTGCCAGGCTTAAAAGATTATGTATCTGTCAAGCAAAGTAATGGCAATAGAGAACACGTTTGAAGAAGATTACTGCTTGGTAACCTGAATGAAATTTATTGTTTATTCAAACAAAAGTATGAACATCTTAAAATTGGATTTACGAAATTCACTGAGTTGAGGCCCCCACATGGTGTTCTTGCTAGAAGCAGTGGTACATATATGTATGTGTATGTGTTCATCATGAAAATGTCGAGCACTTGCTCAATGCTATTGATATAAGAAGTTTGACATAAAACACTGAATTGCACCTTGAAAAATTACAAAATGAATATTGAGCTTGAACATCTGAGTATAGCTATAATTTTTTACAATCTCACCCATGATTCTGTTGCAGTTTATGATTATCAAAAAATTATCCTGTTGCATCTGAAAAATAATTTTATAGTGGAAAAAGTGTACTATCTAACTGATGGAGCAGCTTAACTTTTTAAAAATAAAACACATTTCCAAAATCTTCTCTTCCATAAAGAAGATTTTAGAATTCCAGTTGAATGGCACTCGTATTCCACTGCACATAGCAAAGTGCATGTGATGGTATAGGCGCAAACATAAAAAGAGGTGCGAAACGAGCAAGTCTGCGACTTACATCTGACAATCGAATTTCAACACCTGAAGATCTTTACAATTGGGCGAAAGATTATTGCAAAGGGACCAACATTTTTTATAGTAGCAAAGAATCTTACGACCAAACTGTTTTGGAATTAAAACCAAGGCTGTATACCGTAAATCTATACCGGGAACTTTTTTAATATCATGAATTATTCCAGCAGGTTGAAAAACATTGAAGTTTAAATGACTTCAATGAGTTCTGAATATAACATCTTCCATAGAAAAAGTGCTAGACAGAGCAAAGAAAAAGTTCCTATACGAATACGTTTAACGAAAACTTCAAAAAAGCGAGGAGATCTGGAAAAGACAGCAAAACTAACATGAACTGCGTGAACTATACTTTTGTTGAGATATGGGATTGTTTATATTTTTGAGAGATAAAAATAAGAATGTTTTGGAAAACTGATATTACTGTTGGAAAGCTGAAGAAAAATAATATGGGATCAACTCACTGAACAATTTCCTTAGAGCCATATCAGCTTTGTTCAGAAGAGTAGAAAACAGCATGATTGGCGCTCACGCGCTCCGTGCGCTGGAGTAGCGCTACGTCTTTCGACGTTCTACTTCTCAGATAAAATCATTCAAGTACTCCTTGGAGAACATCTTTTCCTACGTGGAAAATTCTCAGCTTTCGATTGAAATCGTTAAAAAGAAATATGAAATAAACTTTTTGTGATATAAGATATTTTATATTTTTCGGGAATGAAAATGGAAAATTTCTGGAAAACTGATTACACCGTTGGAAAGCTGAAGAAAAACTGCATAGTAATGCTCTAACGAATCATTTTCTCAGGTACAGTTTGGCATCGTAAATACGAGTTGAAAACGGAATGTTTCGGTGCTCGCGCGTAGCACTGGGAGGATTGAGGCGAAACACCCCATATGTATTGAGTTTGAGAATCTGTTATTCACGTAAGTCTCCAGAAAAAACGGGAATTATTTCCACCCATAGGTTTGTTATTAGACTTTCTGTCCCAATTGTAGCAAAGTGCCAACATTGTGACCTGGTGTTTGCAAAGAATAGCACTTTGTTCCCGCAGGCTACGAAGACTAGTATATGCACCTCGCTCATCTAGGCTATTTCGGCACGTGCAAACTTGCAACCTCCGATGCGTCGCAAACGTTTTTCGTGTTGAAATCGCCTAACCTCGCTTGGGTGCATAATATACCATTATTAATCACGTAAAGTGCGATCCAGAGCTCCAATATGTGACCGTTGACTCATGAATTTCGCCTACAGAACTATTTTCTTGATTCAACATGTCTCACAATTTTTATCCTTAAGACCCAACTACAATGTCTCATAATATTATGCTGTGCACCCTCCATGATTGCAAATGTGTATAAATTCTCGATCTTTGAGGGCCAATCCAGAGTGAAGTGGAAAAGGGAAAATTCCCAAAATCCACCACACATTTATTTAATGCGACGTTTCGCCAGTTAGGTTCACTGGCCCAATCAGGCTGAAAATTTATTACACAACAAAACACGTAATAAATAATACAATTTAAGTACAAAACAATCGACGAAGTAACAATAAAATATTCTTTCTCACCAGTTTTGAATGAAAATATAATATTACGTTCGGCAGTGGAAGCGGCTGCTTCCACTGCCATTGTCAAACTATTGTGTATAAAGCCAACGTCAGTGGTCTTATATACCATCGGATACATTGGTGTGTTTGTTTTGAGAAATCTTGCTAAGCTTCCTATACGTGTGACTGAGTTGTTGTGTGTCTTCCTTCCTATTAAGTGTGTGTTGGTACATATTGATGTGGAGCATTTACGAAATAAGTCGTTTCTTATAATTCGCTTCGCGGTCTAAAATTTTAACGTTATTCCAATCAAATGTGTGCGTACTGTTTTCTATTAAATGCAGAGGGACCGGAAATGGTTTGTCAGTAATTTTTTGATGTTCTGTGATTCTATCTTTTAATTTTCTCTTTGTCTCGCCAATATAACATGCCGAACAGTCGTTGCAATTAAATTTATAAACTACCTCAGTTTGATCTAAAATATCTGTTTCATCTTTGCCTAATTTTATTATGTTTGTAAGATTATGATTGACTGAAGGAACTGTTCTAGTGTTTAATTTTTTAAGAGATCTGGATACTTTATTGTAAAATGTATATTGAAATGGTATCGCCAAAGTACAAAGGGGACATTTTTTTATCTGAATTATTTTTCTTTTTAGAGAATCTAATTGAACGAAGTCGGTCATTTACACATGATTCTATTAATTTCTGTGGGTAATCGTTCTCCAATAATATTCTTTTAACTTTATTAATATTGTCGTTATGGAATCTTATATCTGAAAGTAAAACTGATCTATCTATTAAATTGGAAATGATGTTACGTTTTTGTTGAATTGTATGATTTGAATTCAAATTTAACAACCTACCAGGTTGGTTCTAATAATTGTTGTATCCAAGAAATTTATAGAATTATTTTCTTCTAATTCATGAGTGAATTTCAAATTTTTATTGTATTCATTGAAAACTTTAATAACTATTTTAACGTGTTCTTTTTTTATACATAAAAAGGTGTCATCAACATATCTCTTGTAAATTAGCGGTTCACAGTTATATACTAACTTTAATTTGTTCAAACATTCTATTTCCAAATCGTCCATGACAAGGTCTGCAAATAATGGGGAAATAGGGGAGCCCATGGGTGTGCCAAAAATTTGTTTATAATATTTATTGTCAAAAGCAAAAAATGTATTATCAAAGAGAAATTGGGTGATTTTAATAATTTCATCAATCGGTATTTTACTTTTACTGTATATATGTGAGAATCTTCTATCTAAACTGTTCAAAACCAAATCACACGGTATGTTTGTAAACAAAGAGCTGACGTCAAGTGAAAGTAATACATAAAAATGGACCTTTGAAAAAGGTATACGTGGACGACAAGTATGTTCCGTATCCCTATAGTTCGTTGTTGAATAAATTCTTATGCTACGTAAAAACCGCTGCCAAGTGCCTCAGCAGTATGCTTTCTCAAAGTATTGCAATTGAACCTCAACTTGCATTAATCACCACTCTTTGAGAAAGCAGAATGAACCTCTAACTCATTTCCTCCACTCCATAGTAACGGTTGCTATGGTAAATATCCGAGCTTCGGTGTTCTTACTTCTTAGTCGTCAACAGTTCCGAAAATGGACCTCTAACTGACTTTTCCCACTCCATAGTAACGGTTGCTAAGGACGTAAACAATGGTTGCTATGGTAAATGTCGGAGCTTCGATGTTCTCACTTCTTAGTCACCAACAGTTCCAAAAATGGACTTCAAACTGACTTTTCCCACTCCATAGTAACGGTTGCTAAGGACGTAAACATCGGTTGCTATGGTAAATGTCGGAGCTTCGACGTTATTACTTCTTAGTCATCAACAGTTCCGAAAATGGACCTCCAACTGACTTTTCACACTCCATAGTAACGGTTGCTAAGGACGTAAACAACGGTTGCTATGGTAAATGTCGGAGCTTCGATGTTCTTACTTCTTAGTCATCAACAGTTCCAAAAATGAACCTCCAATTGACTTTTCCCATTCCCTAGTTACGGTTGCAAGCGATATAAACACCGGTTGCTAGAGACATCAACAATGGTTTATACGGGAAAGGTCTCTTTGATTGTTATAGAATCCCATAAATATACAAACCCAAATGATCATTTATCATGAATTATATGGGAACTTATCGAAAACACGCTAGCAACGGTTGCCATGGAATCAAACAACGGATGTTGCTGAACACCGAACTCGGTTCACATCTGCCGGAGACCGACCTGTGTGCAAAATTTCAGGACGATCGGACCATTCCTTCGAAAATTAACGTACGAAAAAAAAAAGTCAGTCTTAAGCTGAATTTTATATCTCCATAGCAACGGTTGCTAGGAGAATAAACAATGGTTGTTCCAAAAAGAATGTCTTATCGATTCTCATCGATCGTCGAAAGAATTGGAGACCCATCGTGCATTGATGATGATTTTCGGAGCTTTTATCAAAAACACGTTAGCAACGGTTGCTAGAGAAATAAACAACGGAATTGGCTGAAAATTGAACTCGACCGAGATTTTGCGGCGACTAACCTGTGTGCAAAATTTCAGGACGATCGGACAATTCCTTCGAGAGTTATCGTACAACAAAAAAGTACACGTACGTACATACGTACGTACGTACATACATACAGACATTTTTGGATTTCCATGTTTTTCGACCCGTAGATTACGAAAATCGAGGTCCCGAAGTCCGATTCGGTGGGTCGATTTTTACCCCGTTACAAAGCTTTCTCTTTGAGAAAGCAATAGAAAATGACTTTGAAAATGACTGTTTGATCTCAGTCCATCCCAAATGCATGTAAAATAATAATATGATTCAAATCTAATATGTGAAGACATACATAAATTCATTATTTACGAAGCACAAGAATAATCTTAGATTATCGGGGGACTCTTAAACTTGAATGATAATCAAAAATTATCAAATTAAGTATTATAAAACCTTTCTGGAGAAAAGTATAAGTTTCTGACGAGTAACGATAGGTTAACGGTACATACATTTGTTAATCATTGTTTATATATTATCGGGGGACTCTTAAACTTGAATAATCATCAAAAATTATCAAATTAAGTATTATAAAACCTTTCTGGAGAAAAGTATAAGTTTCTGACGAGTAACGATAGGTTAACGGTACATACATTTGTCAATTATCGTTGATATATTTACGTTTCGGTACTGGTTTTTTAATCAAATTTTCAGTTGAATTTACGAAGCACATTTTTTCATACATACTATTCTATATTTAAAGACATACATTAATTCATCGTAAACCAGAACTACCCAAATCTAAGCATATGAAAGTGAAGAAATCAATTCATATATTTGTCCTGGCAAGTTCAAATAAATTTCACCCTTCTTGCTTATCACAATTACTTCTATGTATTCACGTATCATAAGAAGATGTGTTTTTTTGCATTTTATTCTTAATATTTAGGCATTCATTTATTCTTCATTGTTCTTCTGCTAAATGTATTTTTTAATATACATAAATTCATTATATACCAGAACTACGTACCGAAAGCTGAGCATATGAAAGTAGAAAAATCAATTCATATTTGTCCTGGCAAGTTCACATTGATTCTCTTTAAATATACAGTTACTTTAAACATATTATTCTATATGTATAAAGAAATCTTAAAAAAACTTACCTTTGAAAAAGGTATACATTGATTAGGTATACATCGATATATATATATATATCGTAGTTTTAATTTTTCAAATGAACAATTTTCAATCAATAACTTTTCTTCATCCATTTATTCATAGAAAATAATTAGTCAAGATTATTTATATATCACTATTTCCTGTAGTAGAAACAAACGTTCCAGCTTCAGAGGATATTTAACTGATTTTTCAACAGAAGCCAGTTTTTACCTCGATTTTCTTCGCCAATCGAGTACTGAGAGATTCAAACCAATCTCGCGCTTTTTTTGCGATCACGCATCCGTTCTCAATTTCCATTGTTATCCATTAGAAAATTTTCTTATGATACTGAAGATGATTAATTGACACGTGAAGTATGAATTTTATCTATGTGTTTGCTATTGACATTAGTATTTCTTTATGAAATCTTTCGTCACAAGGGAAAATTCAACTAAAAGCACTATTCATTACTCAAGTAAATAAAACACAATAAGTCTTTTTTGAATAATAATGATAACGATCCTACTAATCATAATTGTATGAAAGAAATTTATCAAATGTAAATAAAAAAAATATCGATCTCATAAATACAGGTAGTGGCTAAAATCTTGGCAGATCAGTGTTGTATCTAGACCAAAGATCAGATCAACATTTGAGATATTTCAAATCAAGTATTTTTCTGTAGATTGAAAAACCGTTGCTATGTTAAATACTTCGTTTCAACGATGATCTTCTCATTTATTTATAATAAACTTACATGAGAAACTTCACTGTACGCTTGAATAAGTTCGTCATGGGAGAGCGTTTTAGTTATAGTTTTTATAAAATCAACAATATAGTCGTACAGAAGCGGTTTAGCTTCTTTACCCTAGAGGTAGTCTATATGATTAAATTTTGAATATTCGATTTTGTGCTGTACAACGACGTTTGGAAGTTTTTCGATAAGTCTTGTAATGTCCACTGGGTGGGTGAGGAAGTCATTCTCACTGTAAAACACTGCTACAGGAACTTTTACTCTCTCCAATCAATATTTTGGAGGCTGTGTCCTTCCATAAAGCTTCAAATTTTTCGTCGTTCCATAGTCAAACTTTCGGAAAGAGTCTGCAAAAGAACATTAAATTATATTAACCCGTTTCGGCCCAGAATGCCACTCGAAGCATGTCGCTCTTCGGTACCTCAAAACTTTTTCTATTTGCGACAGAAAAATTTTTCAGGGACATATTTCGAAAGGTAAAGACTTGCTCTTTCCAATGGTGTCAATTGAATTTGTCTAAAACATCATTAAATAGGCAAAAATACAGTATTTTTACAAAAAAACACGGTTTTCTCGAAACAGCTTTTTTTTTTTAAATCAAATTTTCAAGAGGTTATGAGTCTGCCATATACCTGGAACCCCAGTAACCGGTGGAATAAATGTCTGAACTTAAAGAATGCATTGTTTGAATATCGATTTTTCTCCCTTGTGCATCCAAAATGGCACCTCAACTGCAAAATTTTTGCAAAAAAACTTGAAAGCTTGTTTATACAAAAATGACGCACTTTTTCTGAAAATTGACAAGAATAAAAAGTTGTTAAAATCACTCAAAGAATACGTTGGAATTTTTTCAGATTTTTTTGAGCAATTTTTTATAATTATGCACTTGTCAATTTTTGCAAATTCCAAAAAATCGTTCAAAAAATTCTGAAAAAATTCCAGCATATTCTTTGGGTGATTTTAAGAACTTTTTATTCTTGATAATTTTTCATAAAAGTGCAATGTATTTGAGAAAAACAGCGTTAAAGATCAAATTAGAATCCTATTATGAAAAAGTTCGATATATTCGCACATCTATCATTTGCCAACAATAAACTTCATATTCATTTTATTAAAATCTTAAAAATACTTGGCCGTTTAATTTTCATACACACATGTTGTTATGAGAGAGGCAATACATTTTACAGTAAATCTATTGTTTATCTTCAAATGATACAAAACGAAAGAAAAACTCGCTAATAAAGGTAAGTATTGGTTCTATTTTCTGACTCTTCTCAGTTTGCTCTATTCAATTTACACTTTATTATAATATAGCTCTTTGAAATAGTTAATACTATTTTTCATGTTTATATTGCATAACTGATCTCGCGTGTATAGTAGCTGAATATCCTTTTGATTTTTCCAAAGTTCATTTTTAACGTCTGAAAATGCCTAAGCGCAAAGCTGTGGAAATTTCAAAAAGAATTAATTCCGAATCAACTCAGAGGGAGCAATCAGATTCCGACGAAAATGATGAGTATGTAATAATACCTAATCCTGATGACTCTGGCTCTGATGGAGATTCAACTTCGTCAGATGATGAAATTTCTGGTTTGGTACGGAACGCATCGTATAAATCTATTTTTCATAAATATACGGAAAATCAAAAGAAATTGGAACCGGAGCATATTTTTTCATGGATTGATAAAGAAAAAGTTTATTCTGATGATATTGATGATCAATTATTATTAAAAGATGATGTGCAACGGAAAATATCTTCAATGTCACCTGTCCAATTATTTGAACTGTTTTTTTCTAAAGAAATGAAAAATTATATTATTGAAGCTAGTAAGGAAAACGACTCACAACTGCCCGTAGGGGAACTGAATATTTTTATTGGTATATTATTGCTTTCATCATTCAATATTAGAAATAATCAACGTGAGTATTGGGAAACAGACTATCTTGTAAAGTGTTGTACTGTTTCTTCAGCGATGAACCGTAAAAGATTCAGCGAAATCAAATCTAAAATAAAATATGCAAAATCTACCGATAAAAATGATCATGATAAGGCATGGAAAGTTCGTCAATTATTATGTTTATTCAGACAAAACATTTAACAGTTTGGATTTTTTTCTACTGCTCTGTCTATTGACGAAATGATGGTTCGATTTTTCGGTCGAACTTCTCTGAAACAATATTTGCCTTCCAAACCCGATCGATATGGACTAAAATTATGGGGATTATGTGGAGCTAGCGGATACATATTCAATTTGGATGTTTATTGTGGTAAAAATGATACAAGTATTGGTATCAATTTGTCCTCATGCCCACTAGGCTCTAGAGTTGTCTTGCAAATGATCCATCCACTTCTAAATAGCCTTTCGAGAAGAAAATTATCAGCTTATCACATATACTTTGACAACTTTTTTACCAGCCCAGATTTGGTTGTTCATTTGAGTAAATGCGGTTTACGATCAACGGGAACTGTCCGTAGAGACAGAGTAAAAAGAGAAACATGTCTTTGAAAAAAAGCTCAGCGAGGGACGTTCAAAGTAAGTCATGACCGTAACAGTGGAATGAATTTTATTAGTGTCATTGACTCAAAAGAGGTCTCTATTTTGTCTACAGCAGCTGGTGCCACTCCTAGGACACCAATGGAAAGGTATTCACAAGTTGATCACAAAAGAACAGAAGTAAGATTTCCCTTCGCTTTTTCCTCGTATAATAAATACATGGGAGGGGTCGATCTGCACGATTTTCGATGTAAAAAAGCTTCTCCCAGTATAAATTCGAAAAAATGGCCATTTGCAATTTTTGTAAGACTCATAGAATCGTCAGTTACGAATGCTGTCGTAATTTGGAATATGTGCAACAAAAATAGTGAAAAAAAATTGGCAACGAAAGACTTGTGTAAAGAAGTAAGTAGGCAATATTTATCCAATCAGAATTCAATAATTTTGAATCTCACAAACACATATCAAGATCAAGAGCAAGATGTAATTATCAGGGATGTCGTCAAAGAACCACCAGATTTTGCTCTGATTGCAATAAATATTATTGTTTACCATGTTTTTCAAAATTACATCAAAACGAGAACTAAAACAAGAAATATATCGAACTTTTTCATAATAGGATTCTAATTTGATCTTCAACGCTGTTTTTCTCAAATACATTGCACTTTTACGAAAAATTATCAAGAATAAAAAGTTCTTAAATTCACCCAAAGAATATGCTGGAATTTTTTCAGAATTTTTTGAACGATTTTTTGGAATTTGCAAAAATTGACAAGTGCATAATTATAAAAAATTGCTCAAAAAAATCTGAAAAAATTCCAACGTATTCTTTGAGTGATTTTAACAACTTTTTATTCTTGTCAATTTTCAGAAAAAGTGCGTCATTTTTGTATAAACAAGCTTTCAAGTTTTTTTGCAAAAATTTTGCAGTTGAGGTGCCATTTTGGATGCACAGGGGAGAAAAATCGGGGGCGAATAGAAAAAGTTCTGAGGTACCGAAGAGCGACATGCTTCGAGTGGCATTCTGGGCCGAAACGGGTTAAATTGAATAAAATTACATGGTTCCTGCACCATAAGACTTTTATTATGAAATATCTGCAGCAGTTCAAGCTAATTATAGAAATGAGAAATAATTATTCTTTTTTATAATTCTCCAAAAAAAAGCACTTATATCTTATGTTTTAATTAATCAAGTTAGTAAGTTTCAATTTCAACTTACCAGAAAGGATGATTTGGCTGTAATGAATAAAAGCTTTTGGTCAATGTGCCTGGTGTATTTCGTATTAATGTGCCCAAAGCTTTGGCTTGAAGCCTGTTTCGAGGGAACCACTGGTGTATGTTACAATAAGTTGATCCCTACTGAAAAAAAATCCAATCAAATATAATTTTAATCAAGAATCAAAGTTCAAGAACAATCGTTTTACATGATTACAGGTTATTTTGAAGGATAGAAAAACTTAATGTAACTAACCTCACAATGAGAATATGTTTCCGTCTGCAAATAACCTTGATGATGACTATAGAAGCAAACCATTGAACGTTGTTTAGGATGTTATTATCTTATAGTATTATTTTTATCCGAGAATACATGTTCCAAGACTCGTCCAAGACTTGATAGTAAACACGAGATGAGAACCACACGAACTATGCCTCGAATCACTTGGACGTAATATACGTCATCTTGGAGAATTTTTCTTGGAGAATTTTCCAAGAGGAAAAACTAGCTGTCGTCTGCTAACCCATTTATACCTCTTAGTCTCGAATAACAAAGACTTTTTCAATAAAACCTTTCTTACGTAATCAGTCGTAATGAACTGTAGTTTTCGCTAATAACCATTGTAAAATTGCAGGGCAGGGTTAAAACGAAAATAATTTCTAGATGTCACGTTAAACCGACAACGAGATGTATATATAGCTTGTCGCGTCCCCTCGCTTGCTGCGCATACTTGTCGTCGGGGGCGCTGACGCGCCCCCTGATACATAAATTCATTATATACCAGAACTACCCAAATCTGAACTTATGAAAGTAAAGGAATTTTCTGTTTCAAGGTTCCATAAATCCTTTATCATTTGATGAGTTTTCAGCAGTTAATCTGCGACTCTTTTCTTCCGCTAAATCTGCCATAAGTCCAGCCAAATTGTCAAGTACTTCATCATAAGGTTTTGAGCTTTGCATCTACAGCATTTTTAGCCTCATGATTTGCAGCATATCTATCAACAGGCTGACGTTAGTGAGCATCAAACGATTGAATGCATCAATAAATGGGATTAATTGACTTTTTCGGATGAATAATGAAACTCACTAATTCTCATATATTTCTATTTTCTATCCTGAACATTGGTTTATTGAGATTGAAGAATGGAATTACTGTTTCGTGTCGTTCAAACATTAGTGTGAATGTCCGATATGTTTAAAAATACATTTTATTTACTGGGATTAAAATTATAACAAGCAATACCGATTGTATTGATGATGCATTGAGAAAACGTTCTTTTTGTTCCAATTTCTTGCATTCTATTGCTCACAATAGCATAGAATGTAAATAAAATGTATTTTATTAGATTTGAATCATATTATTATTTTACATGCATTTGGATGGACTGAGATCAAACAGTCATTTTCAAAGTCATTTTCTATTTACGTAGCATAAGAATTTATTCAACAACGAACTATAGGGATACGGAACATACTTGTCGTCCACGTATACCTTTTTCAAAGGTCCATTTTTTTACTATGACGAAGAAAAATTGCTCGAGATTTCAGTACTTTCTTATCTTAACATTAGCAAATTGATATTCAAGGTTATTAGTTCGAAATCCGTAACAGAGAATTCGACTTACTGAAGTATTTTACCGCGATATAATTTAATCGAGGATCAAAATGTAGCAAGATTTGGTAGATTTTACTTGACATATAATTGATTGTGAGTGTAATTTGCAAAAATATTTGTTTGGTGGTAGGATAATCACACCAGTTGAATACTTGGCATCATATTCTAGATTTCATTACTTTCTTTGGTCATAATTGACAAAATGAACTGGAATATATAACGATAGTGTATTGGTAAAAATGTCTATTGAAGTGATATTTTCAAATGATATATTCGATTCGAATCATATTATTTTCTTACATACACTTGAATAGACTACGATCAAACAGACATTTTCATATTTCTTTTTCTATAAAAAAATTTATTCGCATAAGAATTGATTCAACATTGAACTATGGGATACAAAACCTACTTGTCGTCAACGTATACCTTTTTCAAAGGTAAATATTTTTCTATGAGAAATAAAAATGCAAATGGTGTATTTTATTTTATTTCCACCATTTATATAATTTTTGAGCTCAAACTCTTCAAAATTATATTAGTACTTGACATAAATTTGTGATTTGAGTTATTTTCCATCTTAACATTAGTATAACTACAATAATTAAGTGTAATTTGAAAAATATTCATTCTATTTTCGGATAACCATACTAATTGGATAATGTTTGATATTACTGTATATTAAATAAATCAGTTTGAAATCCGTAGCAAAGAAACATGAAGCAGAAAGAAGGCTTCATATTCTATAATTATTATTTTAAATGTATTTAAATAGAAAAATAACTAAAAGACATCTTGCAATTTTTACCATCTCAAAAAAATTTAGTCGCTTAAGCATTTTTATATTTACAAAAAAAATATAATTAATTCTACCTAAAAACATTTAGTTGATTGAAAATTTATCCAACAACGAACCACAGGATAAGGAATATACTTGTCGTTAAGTATATCTTTTTCGAAGGTGAATTTTTACTATGAAAAATAAAATTGCTTATGCTATCTGATGCACTGGCATAATTTTTTGACCATATTAACCTATTAAGGCCCATGTCCAAACCAGCGGAGATATCATAAAACTAATTATTGGATCACGTGCTTTTTTGAAAAAAAAATACCCGTGTTTTTTCTTTTTCCATTTCCAATTGTTTAAACAATAATTATTTAAACAAATCGCACCCAAATTCGTAAATTCGAGAAAGCAATGGAGTCAATCGATTCTAGATGAAAAACCAAGAAAAAAACGTGAAACACATTTTTTTGATTTGAGGCTTATTTTTCTGGCAATCTCGTTATAAACAATTGGAATTCAGTAAAACCGAGAAAAAGTGGCTTCTGCCAATGCTTACGCTATCACCATGGGATGAAAACTGATTGCGGGATTGCGTGCTTTTTTGAAAAAAATACCCCTTGTTTCTCTTTTTTCAAGATCTAATGTTTATACAATAATTATTTAAACAAATTGCACCCAAAGTGAATCGACTTCCCTGATATCACTGGATTCCATTTGTTTATAACGTGATTGTAAGAGACATGAGCCTCGAATCGAAAAAATGTATTCTTACTTTTCTTCTTGGTTTTTCTTCTAGAATACTAAATACAACTGAAACAAAACAATATTGCTTTGATAATATATTTCTGATGGAAGAGTAGCGAACCTTTAAAGAAACGTACAACGAGTTCACGTGTAAAGAATGGTTTTAGGGGAGGTATATATTAGATGGATACCAGAGCTACCTACGTCGGGGCATGTTTAAATACAGAAATGCAGAAAGCTGTTCATTTTATTGAAACTTCGAACCTGTGAAGATATCAAGGTTATGAAGCGAACGCATGGCTTGACAATTGTAACAATATGTTTCATAGATCCAACTATACTTTCTGCCCGTGATAGGCTTATTGGCAAACTGATTCTGACGTACGACTTGGGTCCGTCTTAATTATATAGTTTACCGGCCATAATACATCTGTGTCACGAAATATTATTCAAAAAAGTGTACTCCAATATGGAATGACCAAATTGGAGACTGGGATTGACCACGAAGGCCCGAGTTGATCCAATGTCCAAGCTCCCTTATATAGACGGTAGAACGCCGACTTTCTTGCGAGAGAGCGCCGCGCTATACCTTATACACGCGCGACTCAACGCCTCGCCATCTACAGGCGAGCCACGGTACTTGGCCGGTTACTCGAAAATGAGTTCATACTCTCATATATAAAGCTAATTAGTAATAGAATCAAATCTTACAGTATTTGCACTATTGAGAGAAGGATGTTTCTAAGATCATTTAATTCCTTATATAAAAAAGTGATGGCCTTTAGAGTGAAGGCATTAACTCGTGATTTGATTGGTGTAGATCTAACCACGTGATTTGTAGTGGGGTGGATATAGATATAGAGTGAGATATATAGATAGAAGGTAGCCGATGACATGATATTATAGGTTAGGATAGTCAGTTTCGTTGATGATGCTGTCATAAGTTTTGACAATTTATTTTCAAAACTATAATTGTAGGTATGTGAATTTGATTGATGGTACGTGGATATTTTAGGCTACTTTTTAGTTTTGAACAGTTGCCGGATAGGATAACTCTGTTAAGTTAAGATGTCTGATTTGTGAGTTTTATGTGTTATGTGGTTTGATGAATAGTTTAGTATTAAAAATCTGAAATCGTCTTGCGAGCTCAAGTGTCGATAGCTCAGGATTATTTAAATAGAAGATGTCAGTGCTCGATATTTCTTTATATTGATCATAAGAATTTAGGGTTCGGTTATTCATTTAGCTTTTAGAAATTCGCATCATGAAATGAATTGAGATGTATGTACGTCAGAACGATTATGGTCAAGATTCGTGGAAAAAATAATTGAAATATGGTTTTGAAACGCATACATGTAGATCGCGCGCAGCGCGTTTGATGTAGCTAGTATATAAAAACACAAAATAAAATGTTTAAAAACTGATAAATTTACAAATACTTGACAATTACTCTCTTTTATCACTTGACTCTGTTAAATGTAACCAGGGTTAACGTTCACTTTTATACTTCTATCGAGTTACAGATATACTCTTTTTTCATCCAAATTTTCACAAACTTATGGTAAAATTTGAAAATTTTCTATGTACAATTGAATCAGAGTATGTATATTCAAAAGCTTTAATTTTTCAAATGACATTTAACACTGTAATGTAAAATTTGAAAATTTTCTATGTACAATTAAATCAGAGTATGTACATTCAAAAGCTTTAATTTTTCAAACGACATTTAACTTTAATTAGTACAGTCTCATATTTACAAATACTTGACAATTACTCTCTTTCATCACTTGAGTCTGTTAAATGTAACCAGGGTTAACGTTCACTTTTATACACTATCGAGTTCTATCACTTTTATACTTCTATCGAGTTACAGATATACTCTTTTTTCATCCAAATTTTCACAAACTTGATACATCATTCACCGTACAAGTTGGAAAAACTTTTGAACTATGTTCCTCATAGCAGCCTGTAACCCCTTAGCACATCACATTGGATAATAAGATTTAGTTAATGAATAAAATTACTAATTAATCCAAGTGAAAAATACTTGAAAAGTTATTTTTGTAAGAAACCTTTCATACCGGTATACAGTCTATTCTTTCTGAATTGGTATTGCACTGATTCTATAATCTAAGAAAAATAATCACATTGAGAGTTCTTTGTTTTTTTGTAATTGAAGAAGGGTCTCAGCTGAAATATGGAGCTGTCTCTTGCACCAGCAGCGTGTGACAAACATTGATGGCCTTTGCTTTGGTACACTTGTCACAATATTATTCAGGCACGACTGACAGAAGGTTTGACTGCAATGTCGACAATTTTGCTGTTGGTCATGAAACATACACATGTATGTTAAACTGCTTGTTGTGCAACTGTTCCTCCAAAAAAATTTGAAACGTGTCAGAGGTTGAATTATGCATAAGTAACCTTAAATTATTATTAAATTATGATTTTCTACCATGATTGATGAATGGACTCCGATTTTTGAATGTAGGTTGGCCCAATATTCCAGGTGACTCGTAGTAGATGGGGGAGAGACTGACCGTGGGGAACATTTTCCAGCTCATGGACACAATCTGTTGTGCAAACGTTATAGGTTGTTCCTCCATGTAGATTTCGATCTGTCTCATTTCACCTCTATTGAAACTTCCAGGAACAAGTTGGTCATCAAAAGACCTGCATGAGACTGAATGATATCTTTCAATTTCACCAACAGAGAACCCTCAGCATATTGATCCTGGAACTATTTCCTCCTCATTACCTAAAAAATATTTCATTCCATGAACGTTTATCAACTCATTAATTAATTCATTATTAGTATCTCCTTGGGCTTCGTTAAAAATATCAGTCTCGTTGCCCCTACTTTGTTCAGTCAGTTGTTTCTTGTTCTACATTAATTTGAGTTTCACAAAGCGCATTAGAGATATCTGAGGAAATCTCTGTGGAATCGTTATCATACCTTTCAGATTGAGTATCTGTTCCGATGATAGGCTGCTCTGGATCAGATACAAAGGCACTGATGCCACTGAGCATCCAGTTGGAAATATCAATGGCAATAAACTAGCTATACCACAGTTGATCTTCATTGAATTTGGCTGCCAAGAGTTCACCTTCTTTAATATCGCCAACTTCTTTAAACAGCTCTGCGTCAATCATTCTCAATGTAATATCATCCAAAATTGGGAACTGGGTCTGCTTGCGTGTCCAGAATTCCAATGGTGAACATACATAACTGATACAGCCCATATTAACATTCGGTAAATTTTCTTCACCTATGGGAGGTGGTCACTCCTCTCCAATATTATTCTTTGCATCATCAATCTTTGTATGATCGACCTTTGCATCATCAATCTTTGTTTATTATCCTTTGCATTATCAATATCAATGCCTTCATCGATTGGTGGAGTGATCTTGGCGCATCTCTCTAGAAGTTCCAGAGCCAAACCCTTCATATCATGGGTTAATTTTACGACACATGTCTCATCTTTCTCAAGTACATCCAGGAGGAAAACGGTAGCACCGCTGTCAGCAATCATTTCAAACTCAGTGTTAACACCATGTGGCCAGTGTTCAACCCCATCAGGTTTGGCTAAATAACACTTACGAGATAGAGGAGGTATGGATGCGAGATTGTCTGGAATTTTTCTTACATCTCTTATCGTGGCTGTGTTTCCATATTCCATATAGTGGACTTTTGTGCCTTGCTCGGTAGTAGAGATCATCGTCGAGATATGAGCAATGCAGATCAGATCTTCTTTGATATCCATGACGGCAGGAAGAATATTAGCCATTAGCAATATATCCTCGAACATTCTTAGGTCACTCACGTATTTTTCTTCTTACAACCAAAATTGATCGACTGAGACACAATAATTAGCAAAAGCTGATCGGGGATCACGCTCTTCTTCTACCAACTCTATATTTTTCCTGCAGGCAGCTAGTTGTTTGCTGATCGAGAGTTTACTAAGGCTTGGTTCTCCATTAAAAAGATCAATTTACAAAGGTGCTTTGTTGGTGATTATGAGAGCTTGAAGTTTTCATATACGTTAGCTTCTGCCTGCAAAATGGACCGGCGTAATCATCTTTCAGCATCAAAACTCAGCAGAATATTAGGTACTTGTCACTCGCGTACAGACTAAGTATACAGATGGTAGCTGTGTGGGGCAAAGAACCAATTTTTCTTATTACTACGAGATTGTTAATTAATATATAATTAATGAAGGGAACGATGCTAAGTCATGTGCACATATATTGAGAAAACTTTATACTTATGTGCGCGTGATTGCGGCGTAATTCTTAATTTTTCACTTCGAATTATTGAATAATATTCTTACCTAATACAGATTGGAGGTTAGCCTATTCCGATCAATAGAAAATCAAAGACACAGCTCGGTCGACGTCTGGCACTTTTGCAGCACTAGACGACCCGGGTTATGTCCGCTACTTGCGATCTCGCGTTTTTGTATAAAATATATATAATATATCAACCGCGTCCGAGTTGCATGTGTTCGCGTTTCACTCCATGCTTATACCAGCTTATTATACATATATAGCAGACGCCACGATGAGTCTCTACGGCGGCTCAGTAGCCTATACCTATATATATGCGAGAATTGAGATATCTCGAAATCGTTCGTCGCCGTCGAGGTGGCTTATGAACTGAAAAATAATCTTTTTTGCTCCATTCTAGCCATTCTAACCTAGCAGACAAGACTCATTACATTAAAAGTATCTGCTATAGGAGGTGAATAGGGCTGGATACTAGGGAAAAATAAATAAAAAATCATATTCTACCAGATAACATCCATAACTGATGCGTATCTGTGTTATTTTATAAAATTGAAAAATCCGTGATCCAAACTTAATGTATAAGGGTAGCGCTGCCCCCAGCTGCCGTTACTCGCCAGGAGGGGGCGCTAGCGCGCCCCTGGATCAGCTGGGACATTTACATTTGAAATTTGCTCTTTAAATTCAAAACTATTATTCACGCCAGAGATTGGTGGTTTTATACACTTTCTTAATTCGTCATATGAGGTTCTTGCTAAAAAATGTGTAGGTGAGATTACTAAAGAAATGATGGGTCTCAATGGGACATCGGCTTTATGTATCTTAGGCAAACCATATGCTTTAGCTAGAACAGTATTAGTTTGTGTCAATTGAATGTTGTGGAAGCGCTCATTTAGGCAGTCTTGGTCATTTAAACTGGATAGTATTTTATGGACTTTAGTTTGTAATGATTTAAATGTGCTTCTTTCAACTATTCTATACGTATGTTTATCTTTTAAAAGTGAGTTAATTTCTCTCTATATTCACCAGTATTCATACACACAGTCAAGTTATCTTTGTCTGCACGAGTAAAAAAAATGTTGCTATTATTTTTTTAAAAATTCTTAATTTCTGACAGTTTTTTTGCAAATTCTCTGTCTTGGGATGGAATATGGCTAACTTTATTTATATCGTTGATTAAGGGTTGAGTGACAGTTTCTCTAACGTTATTTGTAATAGTGTGGCTTACATCAATTTTGTCTAAAGAGTGTTCGATATTTTGAACTGTTAATACTATGTCATCTTTTGTGAAATTTTCTGTTACATTATAATTTGGACCCAATGATACTACTTCAAGTACATTCTCCAGTATGTTAACATCTGAGAGGTTTTTTACCCATCTTCCACTATTTATTTTATGAGAATTGGATTGTTGTATTTTTTTCTTGAAATTTCAAATTTACTGTTGAGCTTTTTTGTGATTATCGAAAATTTTTTTGCTCTTTTATTCTGTTTTAGCCAAAAAATTGTCTCTAGTGATATTATCAATATTTAAATTATCAAGTTTGTTTCTAAGTGAATTTAAACTTTTGTATAAATAAGATTTATGAATATGAATGTCCTTGATCTCTAGTTTCAAACTTTGTACGCATGTCCTGTGACGCATCAGTGATCATCTGGACAAAGATTTGGCTCCCAACGCTCCCTCAAGTCCAAGTTACTCTGATAGCATTATAATTACACTTTATCATATTACACTACACACACTGATCCGGATAGTTTTTCTCTCCACTGTGTTGAAAGCACTTTCTCCATCGAACAAACTGCTTCTTGATGCTAAGACTGCTTCTTGCATACATCAGGAAGCTGGAAAAATTATATAAACTTTAATATGTCACTTTGAATGCGCACTCATGAGTCAATAAATGCATGTAAACATCTGATTTTTAGCAATTCTAAATTTTGACGTACAATGATTTGAGTGGCTAAAACTTCTCACATGGCCAATGACTTTTGCGCATGGAATTCAAAGATCATTGTCGACAGAACATACTCTATTAGCATGTTCATAAGCCACAAGAAAAGAATGTCCATAGTGAAATGATTAGCGCACTCACAAGGAGAGGCCACTACCTCTGGGTCATCAATCTTGACCAAAATTCTTTTGGTGTTTCTTGGTGACAAGAATAAAGAGTATGCAGAGTTTTAGGGTCCAACGCTCCCAAACTTCCAAGATATTAATTTATGTATCCTGGGTGGAGCCGCTGTTCTCGTCCCAAATGACAATATGTGATCTGAGACGTATTTCCTTCACTGCACTGCACTTTCACTATTACAACTTGAATACCACATCACATTTTATCCTAAAGAAACATACAGTAGGAGTAAATTGCGTATATGCTCTATAAATCTTACTTCCATGTCTCAATAACATTGAGTAAAACATGAAATACATAAAAAAAAATGAACGCTAATCGACTTTTCACTCTGTGCTTGGATACTGAAGCAATAATAACATGTATCCAAGCACAAAGACAACAAATGTAGTATCATTGGACGACAATTCAATGTCAGAATTGATTTTCACTCATGAAAACTTCAATTCCGAGCATATGTCGACCAATATAGTACTATAACCAAATATATCAAAACTCATCTACTCACAGTTTTCTTCTTGCTTCGATACAATTTCTGGCCCTGTACAGCATACCTGGAACACAAAAATTATCACAAAGAATCATCTTTCAAAAATATATGTACAAAGGCAGAGGTTAAGTTTACTTATTTGAATTCCCTTGCGTTTTGAATGAAAATCCATCAGCTGCTGCATCCATGAAGCTCAAAACTTGCAGGTAAACACTGTGACGGAAATTGATTTGGAAACTTTTCTTCCAATTACTCAAACTGTTGTGAGTAAGCAATGTCTACCTGATGAGTACACATCACATGTCTAACTGACTGTGTTTAAAAAACGAGGCCTATGGTAACCTGCAGCGCGAAGTCGGTAGCACAGGTACTGTGCTGCAGGTTACCATCGGCGTCGTTTGTAAACACCATGTAATTATTTCACTTTGGACTATCTTTTCTTGTGGGTTATGAACATGCTAATAGAGTATGTTCTGTCGACAATGATCTTTGAATTCCATGCGCAAAATTCATTGGCCATGTGAGAAATATTAGCCACTCAAATCATTGTACAATTAATTTAGAATTGATAAAAATCAGATGTTTACATGCATTCATTGACTCATGAAACATTAGAACAGTTCCTTTAGTCAATCATAATCTTACAAACATAATAAAATTAGGCAAAGATAAAACAGATATTTTAGATCAAACCGAAGTATTTTATAAATTTAATTGCAACGACTGTTCGGCATGTTATATTGGCGAGACGAAGAGAAAATTAAAAGATAGAATCACAGAACATCAAAAAATTACTGACAAACCAATTCCGGTCCCTTTGCATTTAATAGAAAATAGTACACACACATTTGATTGGAATAACGTTGAAATTTTAGAGCGAATTATAAGAAACGGCTTATTTCGGAAATGCTCCACATCAATATGTACCAACACACACTTAATAGAAAGGAAGACACACAACAACTCAGTCACACGTATAGGAAGCTTAGCAAGATTTTTCAAAACAAACACACCAATGTATCTGATGGTATATAAGACCACTGACGTTAGCTTTATAAACAATAGTTTGACAATGGCAGTGGAAGCAGCCGCTTCCACTGCCGAACGTAATATTATATTTTCATTCAAAACTGGTGAGAAAGAATATTTTATTGTTACTTCGTCGATTGTTTTGTACTTAAATTGTATTATTTATTACGTGTTTTTTTGTGTAATAAATTTTTAGCCTGATGAGGCCAGTGAACCTAACTGGCGAAACGTCGCATAAAACAAATATGTGGTGGATTTTGTGAATTTCGAGAAAAAGTAGCAAAAATGCTAAAATTAGGTTGTCTTTTTGAAAAATGCATGTCTTCATCACGCTGTCAAATTAGGAGCATTGGTTCTTATGAATCAAAATTTGGTGAGAATGTATATTTTGATATGTTTTTTTGAAAACCTTTATCAATCTGGATGTGCTCCTAGTTAGGAGAAAATAATGGCTTCTCAATTCAGTGTCCCTAGTTTATAACTGGTTTTCAGTTCTTCAATATTTTGTCCTGCCATGCTCGGAGCATATTTAGAATCGAAAAAATGATTTTTTTTCCTCATACTGAACATAAAAACAAACAAATCCACGGATTTCAATTTCTTCAAATTCTGCTTTAATTTGATATTCACTGCTAGCACATTCTCTATTTCCTTTATATATTACCAAAAATTATTGCAAATTGATAAGCACGATGTGAAATATAAATTGGTCGTCCACTAAGTTGATCTAACGTGAAAAAACTTCATAAATATGATGATCTAAGCTTTTATTGAAAGCTCTTTCTTCGAAACGTCCTCAGCATCGTTTGAACCATGTAACTATTTCTCGAAAATCGTTTCAAAATTTGAAAACAGACTTTTCAATGGAAAAAAATTCGGTAACTTCTTTTGAGAACTCTCGAACCGTGATATAAAGTATCTCTCAGTCATTACCTTCCAATAGTTATGCCAAAGACTTTTTCATAACGAGTAACGGGTATTAAAAGTTGAGAAAAAGGTCGAAAAAAATTACCGATGAGATTGATGGAAAAGACGGAACTGAAACTGGAATGGAAAAAGTGATTAAGCCATTAGCGCCCAAACGGCCGCTCGACGGCCGTTCTTTTGAGCGATAGATTTCATTTGGTTATAGTGGTTCAAAAAATTTGGGAAGAACATTTTCTTGTGCAAAATTTTGTTAGCTTTCCGATTCCGTTACTTTTATCTCGATTAAATAAACGCCCTCATTGTTATGAACAATTGATTGCAAAAAAACACAAAATTTTGAGTCAAAATTTTGTTTTGTGTCAACCGTAAAACATAGAAACCGGTCGCAACGAACCCCGGGAAGTGAATTTCGAGCATCCATGGACCTTAAACTAAAAGTTGGCATAGTTGTAATTGTTCAAATTTATTTTTGGAAGACCCAAAATGGCGGCCGACCAAAAAAATTGTAGCTTTCAACTTGGAATTGTTTTTCTCGAAAACTATGGGTCATATCAAAAAATTCTTAGGTACAAAAAAGTCTTAGAATCACCTGAAGAACACTCTTGAATTTTTTCAGAATTTTTTGATGAAATTTTTCATAATATTGATTTTTCAAATTCTCAAAAAAACGCAAATTGCTTAAAAACTTTTGAAAAAATTTGAGAATCCTCTTTGAGTAATTCACAATATATAATCCACAATATAATTCACAATATATTCCACAAACCAGTGAAATAGCTGTTTTCTTGATTTTTCATCATTGTATTCGATAAGCCTACAGACTTGGGTGGTCAGAATCCATCAGATTTTGGTGACTGAGGTTCCGGATATGAGTATTGATGTCAGAAACATAATCTATAGAGAGAGAGAGAGCAACGCGGAGAGACTAACCTTGTTGTTGCTCGCAGGGGAAGCCGTCGGGGCCGGGGCTCTGTATCTGGATACGGCGGCGGTCGGTGTCCGGGCCTCGCTGTAGCCGAGCCGACGTTCTCGCAGGTCGAGGTGTCGGCGCGGACACCGGGCACAGGCACAAAGGACACAAAGCGCACAAAAGGGCACGAAGGGTCGTGGCGGATGATCGAGCCGCTGCTGGATCGATTGCGCTCCGGCACACACTGATGATCCGCTTGCGGCACCTGTAACTGCCGCGCTGCGGTGTTGATGTCGCGATCTCCCTGTCTCTCTCGCGACCTTTATGTCTCTCTCACTCTTACCTTTTGTATGAGACATCATAATGTTTGCTGAGGTAGGGAGCCAAAGTACCCTATTCCACGGTACGAAGTACCCGTAACGAGACCTATTTACTCATGCACGTATGCTGAAGTATGGAGTATTGTAGACATGTATTCTCTGTAACTTTTGGAGCATGTCTTGAAAAGCGATCAGCGATAATCTGTTCATTCACAGACCTAGTGAAGAGATTTTACCAGAAATTTCATGAACGTGGAAAGCTGCGCAGTACTTGTCGTTTGCTTTCCAGTCTAGTAGTTTAGCTATAGGAATTTTGGAGCAAGTGCTCCCGAGCTGGAGCAGTTGCTCAGACGTAGAGCAGCAGCACCAGACCCCCAGTAAAGCAGAGATGCTTTAGACGTAAAACAGCAGCATCAGACCCCCAGTAAAGCAGAGATGCTTTAGCTCTAGTGCAACTGCACCAGACCCCCCCCCCCTTCACAGTAAAGCAGAGATGCTTTAGTCCTGATGCAGTAGCTCTAGTCCTGATCAGAGTTTGCCCCGGCATCTGGAGCTGATCCATAATTTGCCTAAAATCAATATTTCTCTGTTATTTTGAAATTATCTGCGGTGTGTAGGAGTAGGGGAAGCCCCACCTCGCTTCCACTTGTCGGAGACTTCCCATGATTGTAAATTTCACGTGATGACATAAAATTTACAACCATTCTTTTCTCCCTCCGTTTACTTCTTTGTTATTTATGAACAGTCCATAGGTTCTACAATCATAGATGTTTGGATGATGAATTTTTTGAATAACCGAACGTTATGATAAGCGCAACTTCTCGTGTATGCCCCGTTGTGTTGTAGCCCATTTCCAGGAGATCATGAGATTTGAATCTGAAGCGTTCCAACCAACTTTTTTGAATTGAACCTGCTACGTATATTTTCTTGGCATCGAATAAATTTTCTCTGAAGATGGGTCCAATAGCGGAGTAAGGACGATCCCCTGCATTCCACGGTATTCCATGATGATGCTGTTCGAGCCAAGTGTTTATGCCCTTGTATTTCTCGGTGAGACATTTCCGGGGGAATGGACTCTCGAACAAAAATATGATAGGATCAGCATTTTTGTTGAGTGGAAGAATGGCTAGCTCCTTGAGAACGTAATCGTTGCCTGGCTGTTTGAAGCCCTGCATGTCAACAACGTACTCCATTTCGATAGAGAATGAGCTTTCGATATTATCCACTGCATTCATATATATTTGCACCCCCACCACTTATTTAAATAATCTTTCTGCCATCCCCACTCATAGGAATATTCAACTGTACGATCATGCATAATTAAATAGTATGCTGATGTATTGTCTGGGAAATTTGTTTCAACATCTAATTCTAAACGAACATCGACTGAAGCATTCTTCAAAGATTCAGTTTGTTTGGAACAATCAATGATTATTAGTGGCATATGCATTATGGATTGTGATTTATTGAGAAGTGGCCCAGCTTCTTTGTTATAGTTAGCTTTTTGGAAATGAGCAAACATATCAAAGTATTGTATATTTGTTCTGATCGATATTTAGAGCCAAATTGCCATATGGATATTGTTGTGAATTGAGAAATAACTTGACATTGTTGACATTACAATGATCAAATCTGCTCATATTATTTGCATTTTAATTTTTTCTATTAGTTTGAAATCCAATAATGACAAATCGTGGTTCCTCCAGCTGATTTGAAGTCTTGACTGTCCACACATGTTTTGTAGTACTTGGAAGAAGAGTATATTTATAGATTTCCCACGATCGGGAACTCATTGAGATTGATTTACCATGCTCCAACTGTCGCAACAAATGGATCTCATGATCGTTAGATAATTGCATATAGAACATGAGCCATTCGATTTTATTCAAATCAATTTTATAATTTCCAAAAGCAGCATTGTTGCCGACTCCTACTAGAGTTTGAATAATAGTTTTTATATCTGAATTTGATTGTCTGAGAATTAATTCATGCTTAACATTCACTACTATTTTACGATAATTTTCAGCGAATCCTAGAATCATACTGAGAGGAATATTGATATCAAAGTACCCTTGATCATTAACAAATCTTGTTGTTTCTTCAATATCCAACTATCCGACATTTTCAATACATTGTTTAGAGAGGGTTCTAGACCACTCTTTTTGTATAGTCTCTTGATTTCGGCGCTTTTGAAAAGCAAGTGCGACTTGCTATCGCACTGCCTCTGTTATACACGGATTAGCAAGCCTATACAATTCATTTTTTCCGACACATGATATTTCGCATACATACTATTGCTCGTATTTTTTTCTAATCCAGGGCTCTTCTGGCAATTGAACGATTTTTCTTATCCTTTTGCAAGTTTTGAATGGAATCGGTTTCCATTTTTCTCTTGTTTCGGGTAAAAGAGGCAAGTTTCTCCCGACAATCGAAATAGATGACGAAATGATGAATGAATCTCTTATGATTATACACATGACTTAATACAACAATGTAGTGTTGATAGGGTTGGGGGGGGGCAGTGCGGACGGAATGCCCTGAAAAACGAGGCGACTCATTTTACATACAATAATTACTCCGGGCGCAGAAGAGAGGTCCCCGTATACACTTCGAGGTCCCCTCGGTAACTTGGTGTTTTCTTATGTTTTTTGTTATGCTGAATCAAGTTTTCGAGGTTACCAGGCCCGCAAATGGTCGGTTTCCAAATTATGGCTAATTTTGAGCCCATAATTCACATTATTTACTTATTTACCAACAAAAAAAAGAAAAATCTTGAAATATTCATTCGATTTCATCAAAACTCAATTATAATTGTGCTTGTTCAATTTACCTAGCTACGTAGCTTTTGCCTGCAATAATTATCACATTGAAGCCCGTGCGTATCTCTTATTTATGTTAGAGCGCGCACGAGTTTCAGCATGCGGTTTTTATTTCAACATACAATTATATACGAATTTAAACTACATTAAGATAAAGGGTTAATTACATTAAGATAAGGGAAAATAATGATAAAAGTTATTGAAAGTACGTTTACCAAATAGTATTACATGTATTATGTAAACGACAAATACAAAAAGATATACATTGTATGTACGCCTGATGTCCTGCAAATACAAAATTTTGTGGAACACGTTTTTTCGGTACAGTTTGGTATTAGATCCTCTATTGGTGGGAACAATGACTAACATTTTTGAGGTAATTCATCCAACACAAAGCCAAATTCAGTCGGATCCAATTTTTTATGATCTTCTTGCAATAAATTAATTTGTAAATAAGTAACATCAAATGTTCTCAGGATATGCAGCTTCATTGAATTACTTGTTGGTGGAAAGTCTAGAATCGAAAAAGTACTTCCGTGGTGATAAATTCTATAACGAAGCTGATCAAAAGTTGAAGAAGTATTTTTTTTTTCACGACTTGTATTAAATATTTTTCAGCATGGTGAACAGAGCTTTCTATTTCTGACATTTAAGTACCTGCAAGAAAAGAGTTATTGTATCGATCTGGAGAGAAAATGGAAGTTATGATTTGTAATTTAAATTTATTACATACCATGAGCAAATGTCATCAAATGATTTTCGGGATTAGCTTCTAATGCACTAAGTTTTGTTCCAACTTTACTAGTATAATCTGAACCAGAAAGGTGATGTAAGCTAAGAAGCACTGTACAAAGTTGATATCCGCATTTTTTGGCTACGATATGCAAAGGTAAAAATCGTTTTTTTGCAGCAGCACCTACTTGTATCCGGAGTTCCTAAGACGCAAATATATTTAATAATTTTTGAGAAATACAATAACTTCTTTGCAAAAAGCAGGAAAACAAAATTACCTGTAATCCTTTTTGTTCGAACTTGATCCAGTAATACAATAATAATACGACGACATCTGTATCCGATGATAAGATCATTATTTTCCGTATTCCTAATGAACATGCTTGAAATACATGTATAATTATTCTTGAATCAGCTTCTTCAATGTCAGTTCTTTGTAAACTTCTTAATTTTTCATTATTTGAAGGATCGTTCGATTGACTGAGCTTTTCGCTCGTAGCACTACATATGATCTCTATTCCAGGCCATATTTCTTGACTTTTCTTACGACACTATTCACGAAGGAAATTTTGCAGTAATGTTTTATTATTGTTCGATCCCCAAAAAAGTTGTTCTTGTTTTGGACAAGGTACTGTTTCGTGAATAACTTGAATGTCAATCGCTTGTTCTTGATATTTGTCCAATCGTTCTCTTAGTTTTATTGAGCTTTCAAAATATAAATCGAAAACAAAATCGATTCCGGCAAACCCCTTTTTTGAAAAATGAGTAATGCGTCTACAAAATGCATCAGCAAAATCTTGAAATGTTATCATATTGCTCCATTTCAATTGTCGACAATGAAGCATGACGTCCACAATCAAAGTGAAATTATGGAGATCAAAAAGGTCCTGAGTAGTCTGCATCTCGAATTTTTTTCTAACTCATTGACGAGGTTACATTTAGATTTTTCTTTCTTGAGAGTGCCATCTTTATTGAATAAACAACTTTTCGAAGTTAATTCATACGAAAAAAGCTGCTGTAGATCATAGTCTCTTTCTTTAACTATTTTAATGAGTTTGTGAGCAGCATTAGATTGTTTTATAGTGGACATATTGGATTGAGATTAAGCTAACGTTTTCAAAGTGTTCGTTTCAAAATTTGGCAAGTTAACTCTTTTAATTGTATTGGAGACACTTATTGATTTCTCCACAAATCTTTTTTGATCAAAAACTTGGAAAATTTCACAACTTTTCTCAAAAATATTGGATCAAGACTGAGAAGCTTGCATGTTGAGCGGCGCTTGATCTGGTAGACAAACCGTGTCTAAGCGCGAGTACTTGCGCGCGTCCAAACACGAATCAAACATGAGCGTGAGCTCAAATATCAAAACACTTACAAGTAAAGACTCCGCTGTTGAAGAAAAGTAAACGTTCTTTAACATAAGCAATTACAAATTTCAAGTTTGTTTCAAGTATTTTGGTAAATGAGTCAAATATTCGAATTTTGGGCGGAAAATAGGCCATAACTTGGAAACCGATCATTTCTGGGCCTGGTAACCTCGAAAAATGGATTCAGCATATCGAAAAACCTAAGAAAACACCAAGTTACCGAGGGGACCTCTCTTCTGCGCCCGGAGTAAATCTAGAGCAGCCATTGATTCTCTCATTATATGTGCAACTTGCTATCACATTAGTCTAGTCCATCTGTATACTATCATATTACAATTTTGTAACCTTTTCTTTTAGGTATATACCAAGTATTTATTGATGATATTTCAGTTAGATTCTGCTTGCAACTATAGAGTATATGTTCACTGAATTCTTCCAGAATTTCTCAATTCAGTATATATCCAGCTTTACGAAGTTGATCAATAATAACTTCTTCTTTCTTCGAATATCCTATTCCTCTAATTTTACGGAATCGAAGTCGATCAACCACATCGTTTGGATCATTCCTGTCTAAATAATCTGGAGTTGGACATCTTAACGGTGGCGAATCTAAATCAGGTTTCAAATACGTTAATTTCCTCCTCTCACAAATATTTCGATCTTCAGATATTCTCTCTGATGGTCGATAAAATCGTTTTCTATTGGAGTTTTTATTTATAACAAACCTCTTTAGAGATATTCTTTTGGAACATTTGAAATCATCATCATCAGTAGACTCATCACTGCTGATAACACCGGATATAACTGATTGATTGGTAGACAGATCAGAGCTATGCTTATCCAGACTATCATCAACCATTAAATAATCATTTTTTCTTTCATCAGTACCATGACTACTAACATAGAAAAATCCTCCAAAGTGAGAATTTTTAGATTAATCATTGAAATATAGAGAACTAGTAATAGTCTTTTGATGCATATTATTTTTCAAACATTCTTGAGATTCAGAGTTTTGCATCTCTTTCAGTTTCAACATTTTATTGACTATTCCATTTCTAACGAGCTCCATAAAAAGACGGCCTTCTTCTTTCATATCATTCCTTGACAAATCAGTTCTACAATCAATAGATTTGATGGTTTGATCGTGATTAGTTACATCTTGCTGAGGATTTATCTGATGATCATCTCGATGACTATAAGCTCAGAAATTAATTGAGATTTTCTGATATTTTCCATCAATGGACTGTGATAATGTTTTTTAACTGTTATGATGTTCTTGTCACAAGTCACCATTCTACTTGGACATTTTTTCTGGAATTTAATACACCTCCAAGAAATATTACCTGTAGTTTGGGCTCGTCTATGTATGACATAAAAGTATCCGTGAAAGTATCCATTTTATACTAGATTTTGAGTGAATCATAAACTAGATATAAATTGTGATGGAATGTGGGATGAATGTGGTATGAATGTGGTATGAATTGCACATAGGGCATGAGCCATTCAGTTCAATATATACCCCACTACTCGGAGCTCTTCAATAATCAAATGAATCTCGTTCTCGTGATTAAAATTACCTGCCGATCGTTCAACGATTAGAAGACGGAGACGATCAACTAACTCGTTCGGATCATCCCAGTAAACGTAGTTCGTTCTCATACCGGGTCGAGCGTACTTATATTTCGGTAAAAGTCCAGATCCGGAAGATGAATTGACCATAGGACCAAAGATTTTTTGGAATTTAATACTGTTAGAAGCTCGAAGTAATGCATTCGAATCATAACCTTTTCTGTGAGCACTCGTGACTTCTAGAATTTCACGATAAGTCCGTAAGTCTTTTTGATCATACAAGTTATGGCTAGGATGTTTTTTGCATATTAATTCCAACAACCCTGGTTTAGCAACATACGCTAAACTATTTACAACTATTTGATCATCTTCAAAGATAATTCGACTATTACCAAGCTTATATGCACCAGAATATTCTTCCCGTATTCCATATAACTTATCCCCTGCATCTGATTTGTCTTTCTTCAAGGGTGTCTTTTCATTGACGTTGTTTGTTCGAGTAATAATTTAGCTCAGATATTGGTGACGCTGCTCTCGCTTCTTTCTCCGAGGAGGTGTCAGAGAAGAAGTGTATTGAACTCCTTTCTTTGGAATAATTTTTTTATCATACTGAGGTGTGGTTCTCTGCTTGTTCTGGGAAATAATTTTCTCCAGTGGTTCAATGATGGGTTTGAATGTATCACCCAATCTCTTCTCAGCTTCAGCTTTCTCGAACTTCAATGAGTTATATTTACGTTTGACAGCCTCTCGTGCTTTGACGAGTTGCTCAAGCATATTTTTTTCTCTTGTTAAATCAGACATGTTGATGCTTCAACGTCCAAAGATAAACTGATCATTGTAATTTCTAACGTGCTATATTTATAGCTAAACTGTCGAACCCTTTACGATATTGACCATTGTTGATTGGTTTGTCCTTGTCGATCACAACGGAGCCATATTCATTTTTCCAACATGTCGAACACAAATGTCTAAAGTTTGTGTAAGCCATATCTGTGATTACATGATCATCATACACGTGTTTCAAAGTCACGTTATCTTGTCGAAATAATATAAGTAGATTGACATTATCTCAAACGAGATGTTTTGGTCCTTAGGGCATATGACTGACAAAGATAGAAACAATCCACATTTTTATGTCGATCCATACAGAAAAAAGCTCTAACGTCTTGCTTTTCACAAGCTACATCATCAAATATCATTAATAAATTTGGAAGCGCATCACTCGGTGCTACTACATCCTCCTTTTTCCACAATTGGATGGACCACAGAATATTGCTCTTATACTAGCTGGAAGCAGATCACCATGTCTTCTTGTCTTTTTTCCCTTTTCTACTATAGCATCAAAATTAGCTACAGGAAGTTCAGACGTGTGTTGTGTGAAATCCATCCTTACTAGTTAAGATCTTGATCGAAACTGAGGCTGTGGATATAAATAGAGCGCTTTTATACTCTCGAGCTCAGTTATGTATTGTTCCTCAAAGAGTGATGATCGTCTACAGAAAGAAGCAAGGTTGTGGTCTGCTAAACGAGGCAATAAATAAACTTCCGTTTGAGCTTCATTTACCTGGATATCAGTATTGTGGACCTGGGACTAAACTAGCTAAATGTTTAGCTCGTGGAGATCCTGGAATTAATCCTCTGACGCAGCTTGCAAAGAGCACGATATTGCTTATTCATAGAATCGAGAGAATATCGAAGCTAGGAATCTGATAGACAGAGTTCTCGCTAATAAAGCTTGGGATAGATTTGGATCAAGTGACGCAGGTTTTCGTGATAAGACCGCAGCTTGGGCTGTTACTAACGTGATGAAATTGAAAAGTAGATTTGGAATGGAGCTTAAAAGAAAGATATCGTCTAACGAAAATGTCATAAAGAAGGAAAAAACTTCGTTGAGTACTATAATCAGGGCTGCTTCCAAATCAATAGTTCCTGGTAGATGTGCTATAACAGTTATAAACTCATTTCTCAATAGTGCGCGAGCAGCTATGAAGGAAGCTGGGGGTCAAAGTAGCATAACAGTTTCACGTATTTTACCTATTTCTTCAAAGATTGGTGGAATTTCACCACTCATTTCAATATTTGCAGATTTGAGTGCCACTGGTGCATTAGTGAGTGGAGCTGCAGGAATTATAAAAACAGTTAACGAAGCTAAAGCTGCTAAACATCAGCTAGAAGAGAGTCAGAGTCATAATAGAAGTATGGAAGCTATTGCGCTGGGTAAAGGACTCTACTTGAAACCATATAAAAAGGGTTACGGTCTCTATTTGCGACCATGCAAAGGTAGTGGATTAGAAACTCGACGTAAGTCTGCTTAAACGAGAATTATCTAACTTCGATGTACTAGAGTACGCTCAAAAGCTGGAAATACCAAATTTCCGAAATGTATTTATAAGAAATGCTCTACCATTTAGTGGTTCACGATATCGTGAATCAGCAGTAGTTAATCTGGACGATGCGAGTGGACCTGGGACTGATAGGGTAGCATACCAAAAACGAGAAAATAATGTTGTTTATTTCGCTGGTTTTGGGGATCTACAGCCTCCCCTCGATTCAATGCTGTATTCAGATGTTGATCAAGTAAAGTATAATCCACAAAGATATCAAGACTTTGATACGTACCACTGCGGTCACTAAGGGTTACAGTTTTTGGCTGGGAAGTTGGGAAAAGTATATAAGGAGCAGTCGACACATCATTGATTCATTATATTTTGAACCATCATGGATTCAACAGTTCTGACTTTATCTGATGATTCGTCCATTCCACCGATCGAACTCTCATCAAATAAAAATTATGCTCTCGGTTTGATAGAGTTTTTGACCTTTAATTCGATTCCAAACATTGACGAAGGAAATAATAAATTTCACGTTGGTAAGAGAGAAATCAGTTTACCAACAGGAAGTTACGAGATCGAAGATATCGAGAAACATATTCAAGAAAAACTTTCTGGAAGTGATATATCGTTGAGCTTGAAAGCTAACAACAATACACTTCGTAGTGCGATCAAGTGTAGTAAACAGATCGATTTCAGACCAAGAGATTCAATTGGACGCTTGCTAGGATTTGCTCAGCGCACATTCTGATCAGATTTATCACTAAGATTTGCCAGTGAAAATTCTACATATCAATTCGTTGAGAATCGAATGTAACATCACTGCGGGTGCTTATGTAAACGGACAGCGAGCACACATTATGCTATCAATATATATATTAGCTTTAATGAATTTACACCCATGGGACGGCTCTAGACCATTCTCAAGCTGAAGGTGCTATGCATATCGCGGCTCCCAAGGATTTAGCCAGGGGAGGCGTTATATACTCTCAGCAAGAGGTATGGCCACTAACCCTAAGTCGGTACGGCAAGGATCGCCGGACACTCTATTTGCCAGATCACTTCCTTGACGTCTCTAACTAAGGGGAGCGCCGAACACACCTGGATTCGGACAATTCCCACAGAGTCCCGAGTATCTGTGCCAAAAGATAATTTCAATGCCCCGGTGGGCCTATACTTATATGCTAGCTCGCGCGTTTCTCTTGCGCGAGTCGTTCGCCATCTAGGGGCCCCTTATGGAAGTAGGGTCGAACTCACGTTACTCTAGGATGTATGGCGCATCACATCCTCGCAGTCGCGCGGCTTCGTACCGTTGATGCTGGGCAAGCTCCTTCTCCCATCTTCTGGATGATGGGGGTAGTTCCCCTGACTCCCCGTCTCTCTTGGCCTAACGCTCCAGGAATCTCTTTCTGGACTTACTCTGATTGCGTCTCTTGGCCTTATTTGATTTGGCCATCTAAATTGCATATAATTAATGCATTTCATGACCGTTGCAGGGTTTCATTTAAATTCAAACAGAACATGGAGAGTGCTGGTTGGCTTGACGTTGATGAAACCAAGAGTTTCATTAATGCTCAAGGCTATTTTGATCTATACATTCCACTCAGCGTGATACTTGGATTTGCTGAAGATTATCACAAGATTGTAGTCAACGCCAAACATAAGTTGGTACTTCGAAGATCACTGAACTTCATGAATACTGATCTCAACGCTATCATACAAACATCCTAAGAATAAAGACATCCCAAAGAAACAGGTAAAACGGAAGATAAATGGGAAACAGGGAAATTTCATTTAACAAAAATTGAATGGCTTATGCCATACGTGCATCTATCGAACGAGTACAAAATTCGCTTGCTGGGTCAGTTGTGAAGAGGTGAATCTATTGCCATGGGTTTTCGATCGTGGGAGCTTCACGAGCACCCAGCTCTTTCCGGGGCTAGGAATCATGTGCAGACAGTGAAAACTTCGAATCAATTGAAGAAACCACGATTCATCATTCTTGGTTTTCAAACGAATCTAAAAAATCGTAAGGATGCTAATGCAAGTCTATTCGATCATTGTCAAATTAAGAATGTAAAGCTATTCCTTAATTCTCAATCCTATCCATACGGTAATCTCAAAGTGGACATCGATCGTAATCAATATACCGTCTTCTACGACATGTTCTGCAATTTCCAGAATTCATATTACAGTAAGAATTCAGAACCGATCTTGAGTAGAAAGCAGTTCATCACGAAAATACCATTGATTGTGCTGGATTGTTCGAAGCAGAACGAATCTCTCAAAAACGCTGCAGTGGATCTTCGTTTGGAATTCGAAGCTATGAATAATTTCCCCGAAAACACATCAGCTTATTGTCTGATCATACACGATCGAATAGTCAAGTATAATCCAATGAGTGAGGATGTGAGAAAAGTATAAAGGAGCATCTCATTCAATCCCAGAGCTCATTCACTCTCGAGATTGAGTACGTGGTGGACATGCAAGGCTTCAAGCAACCAGGCAACGACTACATCCTCAAAGAATTAGCGATTCTTCCACTCAACATAAATGCTGATCCTATTGTATTTTTGTTCGAGGGTCCATTCCCCTGGAAACGTATTACCGAGCAGTACAAGGACATAAGCAATTGGCTCAAACAGCATCATCACGGAATACTATGGAATGCAGGGGATCATTCATACACAGCTATTGGACCCATCCTCAGGGAAAGTTTATGCGATGCCAAGAAAATATACGTAGCAGGTTCAATTACAAAAAGTTGTTTGGAACGATTCAAATTCAAAGTTCACGATCTCTTGGAAATGGGCTACCCATCACTAGACAGAATAAAACTTGCAACAGTTTGCCATCACAACATCACAACGGGTCATACAAGACAAGTTGCGCTCATCATAATGTTCGGTTATTCAAAAAATTCATCATCCAAACATCTATGATTGTAGAACGTATGGACTGTTCATGAATAAAAAAGAAGTAAACGGAGGGAGAAAAGAATGATTGTAAATTTAATGTCATCACGTAAAATCTACAATCATGGGAAGTCTCCCACAAGTGGAAGCGGGCTTCCACTACTCTTACATACCGAAGATAATTTCGAAATAACAAAGAAATATTAATATTTGGCTAATTATGAATCAGCTCCAGATGCTGAGGCAAACTCAGATCAGGACTAGAGCTACAGAACTAAAGCATCTCTGCTTTACTGTGGACGAGGGGGGGTCTGGTGCTGCTGTACTAGAGCTAAAGTATCTCTGCTTTACAGGGGGTCTGATGTTGCTGCTCTACGTCTAAAGCATTTCTGCTTTACTGGGGGTCAGGTGCTGCTGGTCTACGTCTAAAGCAACTGCTCCAGCTCTGGAGCAAGTGCTCCAAAATCCCCATAGCTTAACTACTCAGTATTGCTACTCTTAAACACCAGTTCCGGAAGCAATGTGCAGAACTGGTCCGGTGGTGGTTCGTATGTCTGTTCTGAATTGAATGTCGATTTCGCCTCGAAAACGCATGAACAACCTTATGGTGGTCTCGAAATCGTCCCGACAGATCAGCTTCTGTATGCTGGGTGGAAATTTCGAAGCAGTGAATCTAACTGCTGTTGTGTGCCTAAATGGGATATCTGTCTGCATATCTAAATATCTGTATCGCTCGCAAGCAAGTGATATAGTCGCGCACCTTTTCGTCGGGCATTTTTGTATGGTTTTGCTATTCAAGTGCTAAGATATGTTCGAAGCACCAATCTCCTACGTACCACGTGTTTGCTGCATCACAGAATCCTCGCCACGTTGTCTAACTGTGACGGTTATTCTGGTATCAGTCGTATGCTGCACCAGTAAACAACCGTGACAACGATAGCATGTTTGCCTACTCGATGATGGACAGCCGTCGCGCATCGTCGAGTTCCATCAAAGAGTGCTCTATGCTTTTGCTCTCCGCATCGTCGAATTTTTTGTTCCCCTGACGTGTGAACGCGGGCCACTGTGTCGTGTTGAACGGCGTCTGTGTTCTGCCATGGTACTCTGGCCATCATGGCCTCGAGTTTAGTTCTGTGTTGCTGGGCCCGTCGATCTCGTAGTAGTTGCAGGTGAAAGAGTTCTAGAGGTTTACCACCGGGGGCTGGTTCTGTCTCGAGCTCGCCCGGGCGCTGGTACCGCGCAAGATGTTCTGTTTCTACGCATTCACTATCCACTTACTATCAACTTACTGTCTACTTGTATCCTACTGCGCTCACCTTCTCTCGCTGTGCAGGTTGCTCAACTCCCATCGCTTTCATCTGCGCCGATACTTTCCGTATTTAGGCTCGGACCTCGGCAAGATACTACACAAATTCGTTCTGCATGGTGAATACATCGCCGTTTGACGTTCGAAGATGGTTGAAAGCCTCACGTATCTCCGACGAGTGCGTGCACATGTGCCGATCCCGAATGTTAAATGTGTCATTTTGCAGCGAGGTTGGTAGGGCCTATAATTTAAAGGCATGGAAGTGTTTCTCATTGACCCTGTACTTCTATCTTTCCAATGACCATGCAGAGCGTGACCATACAGATCTAACTGCAGAGCGGAGGATGTCGCGCCTGCAGCCAACGAGTAACTGGTGTGCCGTAACTAGACACTAACCAGTCTAAATAAGCTGAGGAGCAGACCGCCCCTCCCTTCCCACAATCGATGAAGTGCCACACAACACTTACCTCGCTTGGTGACGCACGCTGCCAGGGCCTCAACAAGTGCGCTCATACACACACTTTTCGAGTGCTTAACATCGTGAGTCCCCCACGCGGACTCAGAAATGGTCTTTCATGCTAGTGAAAATTGAGCAGTGTTCTATCCCAAGCTTATAAATAAGTCCCTCCATAAAGGTTGGGCATGAACAATATTATAGCCACCATTGATCTCAATTTACACCCATTCAATGACTTCTAGGGAGAAAAGTGAAATGACATTTTGTCTGGTAATCACCTAAAGTTCTAAAAACATATTTCCAAGGTCATAGCTGGTCATATGACCATCATGATACTCACTGTAGTACTCAAAATCTAGCAAAAATTGATTTCGATCACCTGGATTATGATCTCACGCCCCACGTCCACCAAAAGTTAGCTTTTCATGTTACCAAAGTAATTTTGACCATTTCTTCCCCATAATTTTCTATATATCTACAAGAAAATGTTTTTCCAAAAGTTTGTTGTGACTAACCTTACCTGTGTCGGACATGAGCCTCCAGCATAGGCAAGTAGAACGTTCAAATATAATAACCTTCAATTGAAGCTTGAGTGGGCGTTATTGGATCCCCTTAATTTTTTATCTTGAAAAAAGACGATTTTTCGAGTGCTATTCTTCAGCGTAGAACAATTAGAATTCAATGCAGCTTGGAATATTTCTAAAGTCTAGACATGTTTTCTGTTGTCAGTTACACTGAAGAACTGGCTGATAGAGGAATCAAATGACTGTTTAAACTTAGATGGAAATTATTGGAATTCTGCATCTGGTATCCACGAATACTTTAGAATAGATCTTAGACGAAAAAATACGATTGTAGTAGCCTGTTCAATTTGAGATGAGTTTAGCAATTTATAGTATGTTAATGATAATCATTATGTTACTTCATATTTGTTGTCAATTATTTTCCATGATTAGTTTTCAATATCATTCGATCTTCAGGACAATTTTTGGTCTTCTCGCTATGATGGCCAAGGAAAGGAAGAAGAATTATACTGCTCTGGCAAATTAGCATTCCACAGTAATGGGAGCCAACCTGAAAGTGCTTCTCAAATTTGTTATTCGTGTGATACTAATATAGTCCATGGAATTTGGTGTAAATTTCCTGACCATAGCCAGAATAAAATTACAGGATGTACATCCATGAATGTCCAAGAATCAACCGATAGAACTGGGAATTGTGTATGCCTTCTTGACTCGTATACGATAAACATTTTCACCGAATATGGAGAGAGTTATTCATCCACTTTATTGTGCAAGGTAAGAGTCCCCGTATTTATAACATATTATAAGATTACAATCACTTCCGAAAACTCTTCACGTGACGGAGGATTATAATGAAAAAATCAATCCCATATAGTTAGATGAATACTCGGATAACTACTCATATTCATCCACGAATGGTTATGGCTTTGGATGAGGCGCGGAGTAATACTATGCCGTCAGGGAGTCCTTCTCTTATTCCTACTGCGCAATAAAATATTCACGCACACATATGGGGCATTTCGCCTCATTCTCCCAGCGCTCCGCGCGAGTGCGAAAACATGCCGTTCTCTACTCGTATTTACGATGACAAAATGTACCTGAGAAAATGATTTATTGGGTCATTTCCATGTATTTTTTCCTCAGCTTTCCAACGTTGTAATTAGTTTTCCAGAAATTTTTCCATATTCATCCTCGAAAATTATAAAACATCTTATATCTCAAAAAGTTTATTTTTGATATTTTTTTTAATGATTTCAATCGAAAGCTGAGAATTTTTCACGTAGGAAACGATATTTTCCAAAGAAAGCTCTGGGAAATAGAACGTCGAAAAGTAGACGTAGCGCTACTCCAGCGCACGGAGCGCGTGAGCGCCAATCATGCTGTTTTCTACTCTTCTGACCAAAGCTGATATGGCTCTAAGAAAATTGTTTAATGAGTTGATCCCATGTTATTTTTCTTCAGCTTTCCAACAGTTCAGCTGGAATTCTAAAATCTTCTTCATGGAAGAGAAGATTCTGGGAATGTGTTTTATTTTTGAAATGTTGAGCTGCTCCATCAGTTAGATAGTACACTTTTTCCACTACAAAATTATTCTTCAGATGCAACAGGATAGACAGAATCACGGGTGAGATTGTAAGAAATCATAGCTATACCTAGATGTTCAAGCTCATTATTCATTTTGTAAAAGACCACGGCAGTAAAAACTGTAGCTTGATTATTATGCCAGTTGAATGATTGCGCAGGATTTTGTATCTCAAATGCATAGTTTTCTGGAAAATCGCAACACACAAGGAAATATCTTTCTTAGAGGTTCAGTTTTAAATGATTTACAAAATGTGATTGCTTATTAGTGCAAAAATCATGTGTTTTTAATTTTAACAACTTTTGGCCCAGTATATCCACGAACTCATAAACATTTACAACTTTTGAACCTATTGTACACCGATCTGTTTGAAACCATGAATCATATTGCACTTCAAAAATATTATTTTTATCAAAAGATTAAAGCAAATGTTGTCGTAATATTGACATGTTGGAACAATCTAAGCAGACACCAAAATAACATTCATCACGTGCATTACTACATACCATTGCTTAGATACAGTCATGATAGTTTTCAAGGTGCAATTCAGTGTTTTTGTCAAACTTTCTATATCAATAACATTGAGCAAGAGCTCGACGTTTGCATGATTTCATTCAAGTTACCAAGCAGTAATCTTCTTTGAATGTGTTTTCTTTTGCCATTATTTTGCTTGACAGATACATAATCTTTTAAGCCTGGCATAATTCGGCTAAAATCATCTCTTCCATAGAAACCTTTCACCAACTTGACAGTCTTATCTGGAAATACTTTTCTATCTTCATTTTTCGATATCGAAAAAATTCCGCTCTTAGCTACAAAATTTGTTGCTTTTCGAGCTTTCCATTCACTGCAATTGAATCCTCTCATCAAGTCCCTACGAGACTAATACTCAGAGGCAAGCGTAGTTGATTCTGAGAATTTGTTTTTTATTTGTGGGAGGACCGTCAAACCTGCTTTATAATATTCATCGTTACACTTCAATTTTGCTTTCTTACATTCAGATGAAGAGGAATCTGATTTCTGTCTGTAAATTTGCCATCGACAAGTGTAACAGATCTTTGCTTTCTCTAGTACCAAGGGATATGCACTTCTCAATGGCTTTGGAAAGCCGTACAATTCTTTAGATTACGTATGATCAGTTTTATCTAAAGGATTTATGAATTTCAATTTCCAGGATGAATTCATTGTAGTTTGTACAAGGGTCAAATAAATAACCAAGCCAAAACAATCAACGTTTTTATGGAAAAATGAATATGCTTGAAGTTGTGGGTGCTCGAAGGACTTATAAAAACATCTCGAGAATAATACGATGAAAAAATAATTCAATTTATATACAGCAGATGTAAATTCTTCTTGTGTATTATTGAAAATACCCTGAAAGCCACCTATCGGATAAAAAATGAAACAATAGGCCTTTTCTGAAGTGAAGGCATCGGAATTTTTCTTGCGTGTTTCAGAAAGAATAATTGAATTACTCTCTAAAAAGTATATTTTTGGAGATGAAAATGGAATATTTTCGTAAAACTCATACTACCGTTGGAAAGCTGAGAAAAAATTACATCGGAACAACTCGTTCAAACATTCTCTCAGAGCCATAGCAGCTTCGGTCAGAAGAATAGAAAACAGCATGATTGGCGCTCACGCGCTCCGTGCGCTGGAGTAGAGCTACGTCTATTTTTCGACATTCTATTTCCCAGAGAAAATCATTCGAGCTGTCTTTGAAAAACATTTTTTGCCACGTGAAAAATTCTCAGCTCTCGATTGAAATCATTGAAAAAATATTGAAATTATACTTTTTGAGATATAAGATGTTTTATATTTTTCGGGGATAGAAATGGAAAA